>CM076577.1:1198794512-1198864437 GCA_034641835.2 Pinus albicaulis
TGTTGCTACTAATCCAACTTTAGTCCAGGGCATGTCTGCACCCACACCGTTATTCTCTATCCAAAATCATGGTCTATGTTGGGATCCAAGCTCATCTGGTAAGAGAGGAGCACTACAAGAATCAAGTGGAAATTTGAAGCTTCCAGATCCTCATTCTGTTTTGGGCAATTATTCAAGGAATTTACATATTGACGCATGCAACTCTTCAGGTCTACGCACATCTATTTTTCCATCCACAACTTCAACATTTGCAAGCCAAAGCATGGCATCAGTATAATGTACATTTGGACCTTTGGCATCATTATCTATATATTTGGGCCTCTGTATGTCCAGAGGACAGATTGCCTCTACGGAAGAAAACAATGGTAGATGTTTAATTGAAGAACTAAGAAATGCAAGGTTTCAATAGCCTCGAGTTGAGACCAAGTTAGCAGAATAAAGAGTGTCTCAAGAGCCCCTCGTTGAAACCAAGTCAGTAGAACAAGGAATTTCTCAAGAGCCTCATGTAGTGCCCAAATCAAGTGAAGAGAGAGGTCAAGATCCTGAGCTAGCAAGTGGATTAAAAAAATATGTCCGAGTGTATTCTTTTCAAATTAAATTTGAGAAGGTTGGTACCAGCAGAGAAGCATCTAGTAGTCGCAAAAAACAGTATGATCCAGATCCATTCTTTCAGGTTAATAATAAACTCTATCAAAACTAGGTAAGATAGGCAGTGGTGGTAGCAACAAAGTACACAAAGTTATATCATTGGACTAAATGCAGCTTTCCCATCCCAGGTCTTCCCTAAAAGCAATAAGGGCAGGCACGTGGTAATCGTTGGATTAAGGAAGTACTGAACCTAATGCTGAGATTGTACAAAGACAGTAAGGAGCGAGGTTGTAAAGAAACCAGATAATAAGAAGGTGTCTAAGCTAAGGAAGATACGGCATAAAATTTCAAGAATTAATGAGGAATTTGGAGATTTTAATATAACTTCCTTGTTTTTTATATCACAAGTAAGGACTATTCCAACAATTTCTGGGAAAAAATTGTGAGAAAATTAAAATCTTCGAAAAGCACTGTATTAGCAATATCAGGCAGGTTTTAACATAGCAAAGTAATGAGGAATTTGGAGATTTTAATACTAAACTTAACTGATTACAAATTTCTAAATATTATAAAATCTAAAATTTTTCAAATTCAAAGAAAGCAGAGAGGAAATATTTTAATAGATAATCACATATAGTGAATTAAAAGACCAACACCACAGCCAAGACGACCCATATGGAATTCCCACCAAAGGTGTGATCCTGAAACATTGGCCTGACGAAGTAGAAAAGAGAGACACAAAGAAAATGCAGGGCCAAATTTGATGGAATGGATAAGTTTTCGAGGATCCTTTGCACCCACTTGGCAAATCTTCGTACACAAAGGAAAGATTTTTTACATCGCTAGAAGGCCTGTAATATTCATCCCTTCCTGGACATTGATCTTCTACTACATAGAAATTGAATGAATCATCGTGTCACCTATATTAACGCTTTATTTCTACTCAAACTCCCAATAATCTATGAAAATTGGCACGCTTTACTCCACATATAAAAACAAGTTTCAAGTTTCAACTAACTTGTATTCTGTAATATCAGTCAAGCTCTATTCGATTGCAAGAGCCTACAAGTAATTTAAATTCGACAAGCTTTCTCTATCTCAAAATTCGATGGAGGCTGAGAAGCATGCCTGTGTAGTAATTCATGAGCTGTTGAGTCTTACGGTGGAGAAGAGAACACTGGTTGATACTCTGACACATTTTAGGCATGCCTTCAAGTTTTCTAACAAGGTGAGAGCGATGCTTTTGCGCCATCCTTAGGGGTTAAAGTCAACTTGTGGTGTTTCTAATCAGATCTTTAGTTAGAAAAATATGGGTAATATTTTCACAAACAATGTCTTCTGTGATCATATTTGTGTTAATGTTGTTTTCTAGATATGAATTTAATTCAGGTGCTATTTATCTCTTCAATTCCGTCTGTACCTGAATTTTCATCATGCATAGCGTCAGCATTTGTTGCTACTAATCCAACTTTAGTCTAGGGCATGTCTGCACCCACACCGTTATTCTCTATCCAAAATCATGGTCTATGTTAGGATCCAAGCTCATCCGGTAAGAGAGGAGCACTACAAGAATCAAGTGGAAATTTGAAGCTTCCAGATCCTCATTATGTTTTGGGAAATTCTTCAAGGAATTTATATATTGATGCATGCAACTCTTCAGGTCTGCGCACATCTATTTTTCCATCCACAACTTCAACATTTGCAAGCCAGAGCATGGAATCAATCCAATGTACATTTGGACCTTTGGCATCATTATCTATAGATCAGGGCCTCTGTATGTCCAGAGGATAGATTACCTCTACGAAAGAAAACAATGGTAGATGTTTAATTGAAGAACCAAGCAATGCAAGGTTTCAATAGCCTCGAGTTGAGACCAAGTCAGCAGAATAAAGAGTGTCTCAAGAGCCCTCGTTGAAACCAAGTCAGTAGAACAAGGAATTTCTCAAGAGCCTCATGTAGTGCCCAAAGAAAATGAAGAGAGAGGTCAAGATCCTGAACTAGCAAGTGGATTAAAAAAATCTGCCCAAGTGTCTTATTTTCAAATTAACTTTGAGAAGGCTGGTACCAACAGAGGAACATCTAGAAGTTGAAAAAAACAGTATGATCCAGATTCATTCTTTCGGGTTAATAATAAACTCTATCAAAACTAGGTAAGATAGGCAGTGGTGGTAGAAACGAAGTACACAAAGTTATATCATCGGACTGTACCAATTATGCAATCAATCTAAAAGGCCGTGACTATTCTACTGCATACTATTTCTGTCAGGAGATGGATTATCTCAATAGGTTGCATGGAAAGAACTCTATTATATAGTTAATTGACTATGAGATTACAAACAAAAGTGTATTCAGGGGTGTGATGACTCTTGGTCCTTAGGGAGGTCTTGGCAAGGGAATAGGAGGGAGGGCTCAACCTATGACATATGCTATGAGTGCTCTAGCATATATTCCACCATTCACATAGCTTCTAACAATTGACATGTGGGAGCTCATACATTTGCTCATTATATAAAACTTAGGAACTTTTTAGCTCTATATTCCTCAAAATTTATAAATTTCTAACCCACTAGTTGAGTAATAATGTAAAATTAAAGTGTTACCCAGTTCAGTAACAATGCAAACTATTGACTGTTAAATGTTGATTGTTTTAGAATTTTGCAGTTACATCAATATGTTGTTAATGCTTACATTTTTTTTAAGTGATAGCCCTTGAAGAATGGCGGACGAAAAATATTGAAGAAGCTAAGAAGCGTGAAGAAATGAAAGCCAATGTGAATTCCTCCACACAAGCCAAAGATACTGGTATGCAATTTTTCTATTCAACTTATGTGTGACTTCAACTGATGGCTTGTCCATTAGTTGTGGTGGCATACTATTTTTTTGTGACATCAGGTTCTTTTCCTCCTTACTCCTTTTGGTCCATAGCTCCCAAATTTGGGCGTGTGTTTATACATTATGTATTGGGGTTCCCATGAACAGAGATGGTGGAAAAAGTATTGGAGACTCACTGGGGCCCTGTGTTGGAGGAAGCTGGATTCTCATTACCTCCCGAAGCTTCAAGCGAGGATAGTGGAAATATGCTGGAGGATGGACCTAAGATCAGTAATGAATATATGGGCAATCTTAGTTTGGTGTTTTCGCTTTTGATTTCTTGGGATTTTTACTACTAGGTTAGCATCACCAAATTATTTTGTCCTCTTCACTGCCTTATGTCTTGAATTGAGTGTGTTTTACAAAGTATTCATATAACAATCTTATCTATTTTTAAGTTTATCACTTGAGGATTATGGTTTCCTGACAATTTCTCTAGGTTCCTTTTTTCAGCATATTTAAGGTTATTGTTATGTTGCTAAATTTAAAAATTTGATTACTTACGTGATGGAGAATGGAATTCAGCATTTTGAAATGAAGAACTGTTAAAATTCAAAGTATTTTGTTTTAAAATATGTTTTCTTTCCACCTTTCCCCAGCTGTTTTATTTTTTAATGAGTTATTTTTTTTTTTGTTACTTCAATTTGTCCAAGGGCGGCAAGGGTTTGGAGATTCCTAGCTTAAAATGGTGCAATTAAAGCCTGATGCATAGTTTGATATTATTTATGTATAAGATGGAATCATACCTGGCAGGCCACTTCCTTCTGAATGCCATGCGGAACCACATACAGACTATGACGGAGCTGCAGTTAAATGGGGTTTGATGCACCATAAAGAAAGTGTTGCAGATTGTTGTCAGGCTTGCTTAGACCAAGAAAAAAATGCTAAAGAAGGTGAAAAGAAGTGTAATAGAGATGGTGGCAAAATTATTGGAGACTCACTGGGGCCCTGTGTTAGAGGAAACTGGATTCTCATTACCTCCCGAAGCTTCAAGCGAGGATAGTGGAAAGATGTTGGAGGATGGGCTTGAGATCGGTAATGAATATATGGGCAATCTTAGTTTGGTGTTTTTGCTTTTTATTTCTTGGGATTTTGACTTAGCATCACCAAAAAAATTTGTCCTCTTCACTGCATTATGTCTTGAACTAAGCGTGTTTTCCAAAGTATTCATATAGCAGTCTTATCTATTTTTAAGTTTATGACTTGAGGATTATGGTTTCTTGACAATTTCTCTAGGTTCCTTTTTTCAGCATATTTAAGGTTATTTTTATGTTGCTAAATTTAACAATTTGATTACTTAAGTGCTGGAGAATGGAATTTAGAATTTTGCAGCGAAGGAATGTTAAAATTCAAAGTATTTTGTTTTAACATATGTTTTCATTTCCACCTTTCCCCAAGTGTGTTATTTTTGAATGAGTTATTTTGTTTCTTTGTTACTTCAATTTGTCCAAGGGTAGCAAGGGTTTGGAGAATCCTAGCTTAAAATGGTGCAATTAAAGCCTGATGCATAGTTTGATATTATTTTTGCAGAAGATGGAATCATACCTGGTAGGCCACTTCCTTCTGAATGCCATGCAGAACCACATACAAACTATGAGAGAGTTGTAGTTAAATGGGGTCTGATGCACCATAAAGAAAGTGTTGCAGATTGTTGTCAGGCTTGCTTAGACCAAGAAAAAATGCTAGAGAAGGTGAAAAGAAGTGTAAAATTTGGGTTTACTGTCCATTTGAACCTGGTTTCTATTCTCCAGATATATATTAGCACAAGCATCAACAATGCTAGCTAAAGCAAGTAGAATTCTCATGCTTCCTCTATTGGATATCCTGCATCTTCTGCTATGTGGCTTCATAGAGGAGATTTCGCTTTGGATATTAGATTCTTCTGTCAATAAAGATGTTGAAATTGATCTTTTGAGGAATCTACATACATATTTATGCAAGTTCGAGCCTTTCTTGCTAAATCAGGGACAACTTTCTGAAGGGTAGTTTGAAATTTTGTGTTTGTTCTTATTCAAGTTTGAGTTTATTTCAAGACTGCTATAGTCTATGGTCATGTCTGATTATGAATTATAACGTTATATAATTTTGATGTTTCTAGGTTGGAGACTATACTATTTTCATTGGAGGATGCTACTATTGATGCGCCCAAGGCTCTTGAGTTACTTGGTAGGATTCTCGCAAAACTGGTTGTTGAAGGGATATTCTTTATTCAAGATATAGACAGGGAAATCAAGGATGGAGGTACATAGACATGAAGCTTATTAGAAATGAGGGGATTTTGAGGTATTTATTAAAAAGAAAATTTCAAGGTAGTCTACTCACAATTTTAATGCCTGATCAATTTTGTGGTTTATTTGTGATCTCTCATGTTGACAAGTGAATGGTTGGTTAGTGTTCTCATCCCCAGCTTTCAGCCAGATGGCCCTACTTCAGAGGCGCAATGTCTCTTCACGGGCCTTCAGGATCTTAGTGCGCTAAGATCCCAGCAAGTAAATGCGAGCCTTTGATTCATCCATTTCAAATCCCTGATGGTCAGACGAACTCATTGCAGCAAGTTCCTCTTTAATAGATTGTAGTGTCTGTTCATCCCGAATGTGATTCTCCTTTGGCCAAACCCTGGTGAGCCTCTTAACCTCTTTCATCTTGTAGGCGAAGAGAGTAGAGGGGTCTAGGTCTGGTGGTCCTATATGGGTAGTCCAGTACTAAGTAACAACTTCAACATAGGATGCATCCTCAAGCCATGTAGCATTGAATTTGAAGGGTGCCTTTGGCTTTGGTGTGCGTCCAACAAGTTTCATAAAAATGGGAGAGTGATCAGAGAGTCCCCCCTGTCCAACCCACTACCGATAGTTGGGGAAATGGGCAAGAATGTCCTCATGGACCAAGAATCTGTCCAATCGTCTGGCAAGGGAGGCTTGTCCTGTCCTCTTATTGTGCCAAGTAGGTTGTAGTTTGGGGGACGGGATGTACACAAGCCGGTGCATTTCAATGAGGCTCTGAATTTGTAAAGATAGTGGATCGAATTGAGAGGAATGTCCCCATGATTCAGCTTAACCGAGAGGGAAATTGAGGTCGCCACCGAGTATGAGCCTATCATGATTCGTGAGGGGGAGGTTGAGGAAATGATCCCAGCATGCGAGTTGATTAGAGCGCGACCCATATATGTTGAAGATGCGAAAGGGAGATCCAAATTTAGTTGATTGTATGTTAGCCCCCAAGTATCCCTCTTCTCCCTAGATATTAAGGAGATTTATCGACTGGGGATTGATGCCCAGTGCAATGCTGCCTGATCGACCACGAGCATCCAGGGCATGAAAGTTCCAGCTAGGGCGCCTGCCTTGAAGAATATTGACAATCGATGATTCAGGTCCAAGGGTCTCCTGGAGGAAAATAACATCACAAGGGGTGGATTCAAAAATACGATGGAGTGCAAGTTTTTTGGCCTGACTTGCAAGGCTGCGTCAATTGAAGGAGAGAATAATCATGAGGGAACAGATGCATGGGTTTTCTGTGCTTTAAGGACCTGATCGAGAGTGTGTTGACATCCATCGGCTTGGACAATGGCTTTAGAAATATATGATTTGCGACCATGAGAAGATACCCTGACCTTGGGAGGGGGGGAATAATAGCTAATCCGCAGGGGGGTGCAGATAGCTTGGAGAGGGATCTCAGAAAGTATGAGTGGCTGCCCGTAGAGTTGGATGAGGCCTCCAAGGAGAGGGGGAGATTGGGAGAAGGTATAGAGGGAGGGGTCACGGATGAAGGGAGAGGAGAGTAGGGGAATGTCGACCCAGATACAGAGAGGACCAATGATCAAATAACAGTAGATACATCAGAAAAATCAGAAGAAGAGTAAGGGAGTGAAGTAATACCCGCAGATGGTTTTGTGAAAGCTGCTCTAGAGTGGGTAATGCGCGGCGAAGGGGGCCGAGGTGGATGAGAAGTAGGGGCTTCATTTGGAACACTAGCCTGAAGGGGTTGACCATGCTGAGAAGTCTTCCAAGTGGGCACCTGTGCCTGTGGAGTTGATGCAAGAACAGATTCAGTTGGCAGGGACTTTGGAGCCTTCTTCTGTAGGAGTGGGCAGTCCTTGTAGAGATGCTCGACCTCATGACATCTTCTACATCGGTAAGGCACACCTTCGTAATCCAGGAGATGGATTTAGGTAAATTGCTTCCATCGCAATGTAATGGACTCTTCCAAGCCCTCTCTAGTGTCCAAATGTACCAAAATCCGAGCCATGGTCATGATACCAGTTGCAATATAAGATTTGTCATGATCAAGATAGGACCCAAGAGCATTGCCAATGTGTGCAAAGGTATCCTCACACTAGAAGTGCATAGGTAACCCAGGTAATCGAACCCAGATGGGTCCATCACCCAAGTTCTCTCGCTCAGGGTCGAATAGAGGGCTCCATATCTTCAACAGGACTGGGGCTTGTTCTATGTGCCAATAACAGGAAAGTACCCATTGCAGGTGTTCCAATCGATTGAAACTAAGTGTGAACCATCCTTTGGGGAGAATGATGAAAGAGGGTAAAGCATTACTAAAATATCCCTAGATCTCCATAGTCCATAGCCAAATTCGCTCCGTGTTGTATTTCTAGCCCCGAATGTGTCTAACCAAAACCCTCTCCATCATGTCAAGTACATTGCCCATCTTGTGTTAGTCTCCAAATGCGAGTTCGATACCCTTATTACCTTTCTTAACACATCTTGACTTCCTGGATGAGCGCAGTTGAGATCCAAGGGAGGGTTGCTCCCCTTCCGAGTCCGAGGTAGGTTCCTCGATCGTCCTAACTGAATGTGAGGGTGGATCAATAGGGAGAGTGCCCACAAAACACCCAGATGGAGGGGGGCGCGACATCGTTCGTGAGGGTTCAGCCGGGGGAAAGTTCGGCGGATGTAAAGGGGGTGCATAAGCAGGCAAAGAAGGTATAGGATCCAGGGAGGATGAGATATTTTGGGGAGGGGGGGAGGATTGTGACAATAGGAGGGATGTCAGAAAATGGTGAGATGTAGGGGATAGCGACACAGATAGCATCAGATCGACTACAGGAAGGGGGGGGGAAGCACTCTAGCAATGCAGATGGCGGAGAATCAGAGTGGTAGGCTAGGGAAGAAGATCCCTCTAGAGAAAAATGATGCCAGGTGGAAGCCCTAGATCCATCTGGCAAAATTGTAGATGCGGGAGGTGCTTGCGCAGAAGAAAAATATGGGTAGTGTCGCAGAGTGGACCAGATCAACAAGCCCTCCAATGGATCCGGGAATAATCCAACAACTTGTCCTCCAATGGGTCTGGGGAATAATCTAGCAGCTCATCCTCGATGGCATCCGATGTGGGTCGATCGATGGTTGCAGAAGACCACAGGCCGTAGAAAGTGCGACAGTGAAAGGCAATAAGGGATGGGTGACAATCGGGAAGCTATGATAGGAGGTGTAAGCGGTCTTAGCAGAAACCCTACCCCATGGTTGACACATGCGACTGTCCGTGGGACCGCGATGTTACAGTGTGTGTCAGAGCCCCCTCCATATTGCGTCATCCCCGATCATCGAGCCATTCACAAACCCTTAGCGAAAAAAATCTCAGATCGCCTTCCATCCTCATTCACATAATTCAATCCTCAACATGGTAGACATGTTGTAATGTCGTCAACTTTCCTATGTTATACCAAAATGATTTTTGGTTAACATTCCTATGTGATACTAGTGTAAAGGATTCTTTTATCAGCCATTAGATATAGGAAACTCAAAAAGACACTTTTCTGGTTATCGGTAATAGTATATTAGTAAAATTGTGACTAATGCCACTCTCTTATTTGGTTCAAATTGAACTGAATCCAAAACTCTAGCTATAAATTTTAAAATTTTATATTTATTTTTAAAATTGCAATATGTTAAAACATATTAACATGACTGTTTATTTTGTTTAAAATTATGCAAATTCACAACATGTATACGTAAAGGGAGAAAAATAGAAAAGGAAAAAGAAGAACCTATGTTTTCATTTAAAACAAAAATCCAATACATATTCATATTCAGCTTGATTCCAAACAGAAAAGGTCAAAACATCTAGCCCCATTGGAAAATTTTCCACATAAAAAGGACACTAAACATTGCCTAAAACATGGATGTTGAGTGAGCTATTATCAAATAGCTATCATAAAAACCACAAAATTGAAATTTTGTGTTTGTTCTTATTCAAGTTTGAGTTTATTTCAAGACTGCTACAGTCTATGGTAATGTGTGATTATGAATTATAACTATATATAATTTTGATGTTTTTAGATTGGAGATTGTACTATTCTCATTGGAGGATGCTACTATTGATGCACCCAAGGCTCTTGAGTTACTTGGTAGGATTCTCGCAGAATCGGTTGTTGAAGGGATATTCTTTATTCAAGATATAGCAAGGGAAATCAAGGATGGAGGTACATAGCTAGGAAGCTTATTAGAAACGAGGGGATTTTGAGATATTTCTCAAGAAGAAAATTTTAAGGTAGTCTGCTCACAATTTTAATGCCCGATCAATTTTGTGGTTTATCTGTGATCTCTCATGTTGACAAGTGAATGGTTGGTTAGTTTTTAGCTCGTGCTCCCATTTGTTGGTTCCTGAAGCTCGAGCACTTTCATAACAAAAATAGGCAAAGTCAAACAACACAAATGGTCCACTAGTTCTCTTTTCATTTGCTAATATTATAATGAATTTTTATTAAAGACACTGTTTGTTTGTTTGTTTTGGTTAGAAAAGGGTTTGCTCTTGGTTTTATGTGATTTTCAATTTATCATATGTAGCATGTTGAGAAATGGGAAAGAATAACATGACATTTATTTGCAGAAATTGATGCTAAAGGAAATTTTCTTTGACATTGTTGATGTTAAGGTATATGTTGTATAAACTATTTATAGTCTAATTTATGTTATATTCTAGTGTTCATTGTCTTTCATGTTTGACACTGCATTTTATTATTCTTTTGAATTCAGAAAATGAAATCAGTATTGATGGTAAGAAGTATGAATTGAAAAAAGAGGAGAGCAATAACATTGGAGCGAAAAATGCAAAAAGGGAGAGGAGAATTGGTCTAATGATACCCTTAGAGCCAATATCTCGCATAAGACACACATATAAATATTGATGATCAAGTCTTCAGAGTTGGTGAATTCACCTGTAATGCCTTGACAACACAACGATAACGTTGTGAAGTGATGAAACATCATTTTATGTGTAAATTGTAGTCCAAATAATATTAAGTTGGAAGCTCATATTGTAATACTTTAACATTTCATATAATATAATTTATGTGGTTGAAATTATTTATAGTTGCACTTGATGTTGTTTAGTATTGTAATTAAAATATGTGTCGTTGTGTTTTCATATTAGATGAACATGCACATTGTATGACATTTTTTAAATCATACAAATTAATTTATGTTGATTAATAATGAACACAAATAAAATGAATATATGACTAAATTAGTCATTTATAATGATTATTAATGAAAGTAAATGAAATGAATATAAACTACTAAATTAGTCGTTTATATAATGAATAAATGGCTACTGCAAATGATAAATTTGTGACTACAAATGACGACTAAATTTTGCATCTATATGACTATTAGTAGCTAATTTACAATATATTATAACACGACTAAAATTTAGTCATATTTCTTCGGTCATTAATTGGTTTCAAACGATGACTAAAATTTGCATGTATATGATTATTAGTAGCTAATTTACAGTATCTTATAACACGACCAACATATTGGTCATATTTCTTTGTTCATTAATTGGTTTTCTCTGGTGATCATGTTGAGATTGCAACAAGATGATGAGCTTAGTGAAAAGAAGTCGCCTTCACTAAGTGGGCCCGCAGGCTATTTTTGGCGCAAAGTCTATTTTTAGACATGTCGATCATATTTTATGAGTTGCAAGATGCTATTTGTGGATGGTTGGTCAAGTTGGAAAAATAGATGGACATATATTTTTAGACATATTGGGCGGAATCTATTTTTAGATTGCCAGTCTAAAAATAGATATGTCGAATATTATTAGCTCTTAATATTATTTGGACTCTAAACATTATCTTATTCTCTTGGAGCACTTCAGTTAAGTGCACAAATGTGGCACAACAGCTGATAGAAGGAATTACGCTATTCCTGAGGGTTTACTAGAGCTATTTCATGGAGGACTTCAATTAGAACTCATGTGACAGATTTTGGTGGAGTTGTAGAAGTAGTTGGTGGAGTTGTGTTCAGTTTAACTCAGTTAGACACAGTTGAGCTAGTTGTATCTAGTCTAACTGATTGATACACTAGTGAGTGGTGTGAATTAATTATTAATTAATTCACTAATTATTAACTCATTAATCAACTGAAGAATACATCGCTAACTACAATGCATGGACAAGCTTCGGAGACCAATGGAGAGGATAGGTGAAAGGGCAAGATGACTATCACAGACGGCAAGGACTCATAGTTTGCACCACACACTGCTGGAGATGCCAATGAGGATTGCACACAGCAAGACACAGTGATCAGTTCACCGTAGCCATTCTTCAGCCAGGATCAGGCAAGAGAGGCAAAGTAGGTGGCAAGAGATCAAGGCATGGATTTGCTAGATCAGACCTGATTAGTGTGTAGCGATTGTATTGTACTGAGAGCTTGTGAGAAGCTTTGTATGAGGATTGTTACATGATCTCTATGACATATATTATATACAGATAGTTGGGGTTTTTAGCTTCAGGCTTTCTCATTAAAACACTGTGTTAATGTGTGTGAATTTTTATGGTTTCATGTATGCATTGCAATTGTCTTAATTTCCGCATGTGATGATCAATGAGTGGAATATATTCTGTATTGTGCATGAAGTCAAATAGTGTATGATCATGAGAATCTTAGATATATAACGTATTAGTTATATAATTTCTACATATCATATAGTAATATATTTTGTTGTATATTTGGTCATTAATTGTGACAATTAATCACCAAATCAAAGACCAAATCAATGACTAAATGAATAAATAAATGAATGACTAAATCAGTGACTAAATCAATGACCAAATTAGTGACTAAATCAATGACCAAATCAACGACCAAATATACAACTAGATAACAAAATTGAGATAACCAATTAATGACTAAGCTAAAAACGACCAAAAGTTGGTCGCTTCATAAGATACTGTAAATTAGCTACTATTGGTCACCGAATGAAAAAATAGTCGTTTATATGCAAATTTTAGCCATTTTTTAGTAACTAATTAGCCATTTTGTACTAGTGAGTTGGATATAAATTATCGATTTCTGCAACAGAAGCTTGAAAAGAAAGAAATTCTAGAACTTTGTTATAGTTTCCAAGAGTGACATGAAGGATCGAAACAAGGGAAACAGAAATCAACGAAAAAAATAAAAAAATAAAAAATAACAAAATCGGAAATACATAAGAGTGAAATTGAAATTGAATTTCATTAAGGCAAGCAAGTATCTATCTATCTCTAGGTGGGTAAATCTCAAAGTTAAGGCACTAACATGAAAGCATATCCTAGCAATGTTGGTTGTCTAAATAAATCAATTTTATCTGTAACTACCAACTTATGCATAATATAAGTACTACTATAATCGTTTTTACATGAATATAAAGTGGTACTATATACATCACTACTAGTAATTATGTAGAGACTTATATGCTTATATGTGAATAGTGTAAGTACCATATGTATTCATACAAGTAAGCTTTCTATGAGAAGGTGATATAAAGCTCTTTGTAAGTAGAATCTATACCACCAACATCAAGCTTATTATGGAAACATAGTAGATAAGCTTATATGAACCAACGTATATGAGTACTATAGCTTGTAAGGGTAATGAAAGAACAGATAAACATGGAAGCTGCTTATACCTGTAATTAGCTTATATTGGTACAATGTGATTAGCACTTGTAGTATATA
Organism: Pinus albicaulis; assembly: GCA_034641835.2. Classification (NCBI taxonomy): domain Eukaryota; kingdom Viridiplantae; phylum Streptophyta; class Pinopsida; order Pinales; family Pinaceae; genus Pinus; species Pinus albicaulis. Next base: position 1,198,807,921 of record CM076577.1, read on the forward strand.
AATGTACAAGATATGAGTGAGTATAAGTATTAGAAATTCTTGATGTGTTGAAGGTATCTAATTGAGTGAGTTGATGTGGTTTAGATGTTATTCTCTTATGTACGTGATGTTATGGTTGGTGATGTGACTGTGTAGTATATGTGATGTGTTGGTTCCTGTTGTGTATCTAATGGAGAATAGCTGGGTACTGAATTAAGAATGCTAGTAAGTGGTTAAAGTCGAGTACAAAGGGTTTAAGTGTTGTCCAAATGATGGATAGTATCGGGCCGAATTCCTAACTTAATTTGCTGGAGTTGGATATAAATTATCAATTTTTGCAACAAAAGCTTAGAAAGAAATAAATTCTACGTCTTTGTTATAGTTTCCAAGAGTGACATGAAGGAACGAAACAAGGGAAACAGAAAATCAACGAAAAAAATAAAGAAATTAAAAATAACAAAATTGGAAATACATGAGAGTGAAATTGAAATAGAATTTCATTAAGGCAGACAAGTATCTATCTATCTCTAGGTGGGTAAATCTCAAAGTTAAGGCACTAACATGAAAGCATATCCTAGCAATGCTGGTTGTCTAAATAAATCAATTGTATCTGTAACTACCAGCTTATGCATAATATAAGTACTACTATAATTGTGTTTACATGAATATAAAGTGTTACTATATACATCACTACTAGTAAATATGTAGAAACTTATATGCTTATATGTGAATAGTGTAAGTACCATATGTATTCAGACTAGTAAACTTTCCGTGAGAAGGTGATATAAAGCTCTTTGTAAGTAGAAGCTATACCACCAGCATCAAGATTATTATGGAAACATAGTAGATAAGCTTATATGAACCAATGTAGATGAGTACTACAACTTGTAAGGGTAATGAAAGAACAGAGAAAAATGGAAGCTTCTTATACCTATAATTAGCTTATACTAGTACAATGTGATTAGCACTTGTACTATATAGTTGTACAAGATATGAGTGAGTATAAGTATTAGAAAGTCCTATTGTGTTGAAGGTATCTAATTGAGTGAGTTCCTGTGGTTTAGATGTTATGCTCTTATGTACGTGATGTTTTGGTTGGTGATGTGACTGTGTAGTATATGTGATGTGTTGGTTCCTGTTGTGTATCTAATGGAGAATGGTTGGGTAGTGAATTGAGAATGATGGTTAGTGGTTAATGTCGAGTACAAAGGGTTTAAGTGCTATCCAAATGATGGATAGTACCCGGCCGAATTCCTAACATAATTTGTTGGAGTTGGATATAAATTATCGGTTTCTGCAACAAAAGCTTGAAAAAAAATAAATTCTAGATATTTGTTATAGTTTCCAAGAGTGACATGAAGGAACGAAACAAGGGAAACAAAAAATCAACGAAAAAAATAAAGAAATTAAAAATAACAAAATCGGAAATACATAAGAGTGAAATTGAAAGGAACTAAAGACAAACCAAACCAACAATTTTCTAAAGACAAACCAAACCAACATAATTAATTTATGTTGGTTTACTAATTAATTTACTTCATTGGCTACTTTACCAAATGTGTGTGCAGCCCTTTTCTTGCACAAAAGAAGTTTCTTCTAAGATCATAAGAATATCAAATACAAATTACAAGTTATTTTTCACCTCCAGGTTTTGATTTTAATATGCGTACTGTGGCCTATTCATCTTTATGGGTATTGTTATTTATAAAAAATTTTCAATTAATTATCCATATTAATTGAAAGATCACAGAGAAACAACCAGTGAAATATCTTTGGATCTGAGAAGTGGCATCTCGGGATTTGGTGCTATTTCACATAGTAGTCTTTGACTCCAGAGAAAGTGGGCATAAATCACCATTCAAATTTCGTAATTTATAATTGATACTGGTTCTGAAAAACCATGTTCTTAAGATCGTGGTTCAGTCGTAATTGTTGTCACAAGCCACCTATCAATGTTCAATTTTTCCAAAAGCATAGATAAGTAGCAGGGGCCATGTGGAAGTCCCGGATGATTATGAGAAAAATATTACCGTTGCATGCAAGTGCAGGGATGATAGTGGTGCCTCATGCATTTGGGAAAATTAAAAATTAAAAACACAATAAATCAAATAGTTTTCACACAATATAGTAAATTAATTAGTAAACCAAGGATCATTTTAGTCGAGTTCTACAAACAAGCTTCTAAAGACAAACAAAACCAACATAATTATAGTTGAAAGGAAATAATAACAAACTCCCAAATTTCTGGTTGATTCTTCATTCATCTATGATAGCATACCTGTAAATTCAATGATAGAGGATAAGGATAGCATACTTGGAAATTCACAGCTGACAAGAGGACGAAGCCACACCAAGAAGAGGAGCATGATCCGGGAGATCGTCGAAGACAAATGGAGGACGCAGAAAAAATTCCCTACGACGAAAAAAAATTAAAAAATTAAAATCAAACAAAAAACAAAAAAAACAGAGCAACAGAGAAACAGGAGCAACACCTCAGCTCACCTCATCGTCGTGGCGCAACAGAGAAACACCTCACCTCACCTCGTCGCATCAGAGAAAACACCTCACCTCATCGTGGCACAACAGAGAAAACACAGACGCGAGACAGTGGCACCTCACCTCACCGTGGCACAACAGAGAAAACATAGATGCTAGAGAAAACACAGATGCGAGATAGCGACACCTCACCTCACTGCGGTGCAACAGATAAAACACAGATGCGAGAACAAACACAGACACGAGACAAACGCGAGACAACAACAGTAATATGCCCGAAACCCGTTAAGGTTTACGGGCCGATATATTTATAAGAACCAGTTTGACTGAAATATTTTACAAGTTCAGTTGAACTTTTGTTGCTGGTTTCCCCATCTCTGGCCAAAAATCTGTTTTCCCATGTCGTCAATACGCCGTCAATGTAAACGACAGAATTAGTTTGGCCGAAATAATTTCGTAATTTCGACCGAACTCTAGAACAGTTCGGCTGAACTTTTAAAAATGTTTGGACGAACTATTGGAAAAGGACTTTTCCACGCCTGATTCTCACAAAAGTGTAACCCACCTTCATGGTTTTACCCAACTGTTATCACTCAACGGAGGTTTGATGGGAAGATATGCCTTTGGGTGCAGCGAAAGCGTTCGACCTTCTACTTCTATTTGTATTCTTATATGTATATAACATCCACTGTAATCATGCCAGATCACATAGCATGTTCATTATTATCGCTCTTCCTACCTTCATTTCTGCGAGTTCGAATCGAATCTTAAGTAGCCATGGCTGACAACAAGTTTTCATCACCACCTATATCCTATGCTCATGGAATTCCTCCGCCTAGTTCCGCTCTCTTATCCTCCTTTCGCCAATTATTTTCTTGAATGATGCTCACAAATAAATTGTATTTACAATTTTTTTTTTTTAAAATTAAATTATGTTGTTTTCAGAGTATCCCATGCAAGCTCCTCCTCCCTAATACGCTGAATAATCCACGCCTATAAGAACGCAGCATAGAGGAGCGAAAGGATTTATTGAAGGATGGTATGAATTCAATTGCAAATTGTCGTTCTTCTGTAGGTATATACTGGTTATGATTTTGCGTTATTAATTTGTGTTTTTTTATGGATTTGCAGCCTCGTGCCTCTGTGGTGTTGTTGGTTATGCGAGACATGTTCTTGCGGAAGGCGAGTACTAGATATATATATTGACGAAAAATACATAAGATTCCATGGTTGTAGAACATTGTGTTTATATAATTGCGTGTTATGATTGTTGTAAATAGATGAAATGAAATCACCGATTGGTGAACAAGGATCTGTTCCATATGTATTATTTAGAACCAGTTTGCTACATTAGCAAAGATTTATAGAAGTAAACTTGGTTTTAAGGATCGTAAAATCAGATGAGTCCATCTTTTGTTAGGTTATTTAAGTTTAACGTTTCATATGAGTTTCCTTTTTCACATTGTTTGTACATTTTCAAGTTAATTTACATACAAGATAATTATTTGTTACTTTTTTATCAAGGGAATTACTATGTCAAATTCTTTGAAAAATGTCATTTTTCTTTTTTCTCCAGCATTTTTTTTCAGTTAATTTTGTTGCAAATTGTAAGAGATTTTTTGAATCTTCAGTTTCAGCTGGTCGTATCGTATAATTCAGTGCCAGCCTAATAATCAGTAGAGTTTCAAGGGTTTGGATTTATGTGTATTCAAAATTTAGTTTTAAATAATTTAATATTTCTAATCTTACTCAATATTTAATGTAGTTGAAAAGATATAATCTATGTGTACATTTAGAAAACATATTAAACAATTTATAATTTATAATTTTACTTAAAAATTTAGTAAAGATGACTCGAATGTAAGTTTGGTGTAATTTATAAAGTTCGCATTTTTCAAATTGTTAAGAAAGTAAAAAAAAAAAAAAATACTAAAAATCATTTCAATATGCGTCATGGAAATATCCTTCTATCCTTCAGTTTGAACGATGATTATGCGTCATGGAAATATCCTTCTATCCTTCAATTTGAATGATGGCCATTTTGAATCGAAATATCCTTTTGTCCTTTAGTTTGAACGATGATTATGCATCATGGAAATATCCTTCTGTCCTTCAATTTGAACGATGGCCAATTTGAACGATGGTTATCTTGGGGAGAAAAATATGGAATGACATTGTAGTGAACTTTTAAGTATTTAAATGAAACTATCTTGGGGAGAAGAATATGGAATGGATACTATTTTAAGTATTTAAATGAGATTATTTTGGGGAGAAGAATATGGAATGGAATTAATACTGTAAGTTAATATTATGTGGTTATTACACTTAATCTTAGCCAAAGGGCTAAGAAAGATATGATTTTTTTTCTTTCTTATTCTTTTTACTACTCTTTTTCTTTCATATCTCACTTATTCATCTTTGTGGTATAAATTATTTGTATTCTTTCCAATACCATTTATAATTTAAATAGACATATCCTTTAACATCAAACTTATATCTTCAATATTCTCACTATCTTTGCCCTCTTTATATTGGTCTAGATCCTTATTAACTTTGGATCTACCAAGACCCTAGAGGGATCAATTCTCTTTTCACACACTCTAAAAGAGAGATGGACCTAGGCTACTAATAATTAAAATTATTTAAAAAATACAAATATTAAAAATATTAATTAAAATAGTATCTAAAATTGAAAAGATAAAACTTCTACCATATATATGAATAGAATATCAAAATAATTAATTGAATTGAGTTATATGTGAATGAATCACTAAACCTTTTTTTCCCCCTTTGGAGGTTGGTGGATGTTATCATCACATTTTTATTATATAATAACTTATATATTAATATAAAGGAAAAAATCCACCAAAGTGATGTTTGATGGCCTTGACATAATCAATGGAGATCATTGCTTACCCATTCCTTGAACTCGATTTCACCTAGATGTGTTTTACTTTAGTCAAATTTAATTAGCAACCTGCATATTATGTTGGCATTTTCATATTTAATCACGCATTTTTTTAATCATATCGTACCTATTGATCATTTTGTAATTGTTGATGACGATACAAAATATCATTTTTAGTTGTCATTCAAAAGGCATAATGTGTTTACTACTAAGTTAACATAAAACACATTTATTATTGATGTTGAAATATTAATCCAATGAAACATTTATATTAACTATCTATGAAAAAGTATATCATGATTTGATTTTCACTATTCAGGAAAAGTATATCATGATCCAATTTTGCTGCAATGAATGTTAATTGTTTTTAAAAGTCACCATTACAAACTAAATTGATACTCAACATAAACTAAATTAGCAGAAAAATTAAGGTTGTCCACTTATCAAGTTATTTCTTTCTTTATAACACTGAATCATTTCATTACTTCACTTGCACAAAAGACATGTCAAAGTTTCAGCTCTCCCACACATCAGGTCGGGTAAAGTTCGAGCTTGTGTGTGATGTAAAATGCTCTCAAAACTCCATGGTGGATAATTTTCACAACTGCGTAGTTTAAAATATTTGTTTTTTAAAAATTTCAATAAACCCCACTCAAATAAGATTTCATCTGAGAGAGCCCTACAAAATTCCACTGTGATTGGTTTACGTGAGAGGGAGCAACGAATTACGGGTTCAAGGACTTGCTTGGCGCCCCATACGAGGGCAGAAATGTGATCCTGTCAAATAACACCCAGCTCCCGATGCCCATGGGAAACCACATCTCCATCGTTGTTAGACCCTTGGTATTTAATGCGCTTGAATGCATGCCCCAAGATGGACTTGCACTACCCATGTCGACTTGACGACATTGGTGGGGTTGTGATAGGAATCGTGCGACAGGACCACCAAGTTGGGTACATGTGCAATAACACCATGTGATGGGTAGACTATATAAGATGAACGACTTTGATGCCAAGTACACACTGAGCAGGTTGAGTGTGACAGATCGTGCGCCCATAGGAAGGCAGGGTGTCAGCGCCAAGTGTGGGCGAACGTGTGTCGTGCATGCAAAGAGGTTGGGCGAGGGATGCAACCAATGTTGAATGGGGAGTTAGATTGAAGCATTAGAAGGGGGTCGGCTCAGATGGCGCAACCTCCCAACCGAAGGACTTGAGAAGTATAAATGTAAGTTCATGAGGTTCGGGAGACAAAAATCGCAAGATCACAGGAACACTAGAACAAAGAACGCAAATCATAAAGCAAGAACCAAAGGTGCATAACATGCTAAAGAAGTAAACAAATTGTAGAGTGGGGAAACGAGCCAAGGCTTGCCCAAGTTAAGATGAGTGGGATAGGTTTCTAATTTTATGAGCCAACTTGAACTTCACATAGTCTGTATCTTGGCTAGTCAAGGTGCGAACTCTGTCAAGGGTTGCACACGACCTTGTTTTGTATTTTAGGTCGTCCAAGTGCGAGCCAAGGCTGCACATGACCTATGTATAATTATTGTAAAGTATGTTTTTCTAGCACATTGGTTGGGTTGTTATAAATTTTATTCGAATAATTAAAGTTTACTAAAATAACAAGGCGAATTTGTTGTTGGGAGTTCCCCCACCCTTGAACATGTGTTTTATAATATTTTGCAATGCACATTTTGGTGTTTGTTATTGCTAAAATAATGAAGTGTTTATATTTGGAACTTAAGTTAAATATTGAATTAAGAAATTGGCTAGGTTTTGAAAGAACAATTGAAGGGCTATTGTGTCGAAGTTCCTTGAAAAAATAATTCTACTAAGTCTATAGTGGGTTGGTTAAGGGGCACATAGGCCAGAGGCATAGTCCAAAAGCAAGTAGTCGTGTTCCTTGCAATGAAAACTCGTCAATGTCACACACCCTCAGTTGTCGAAGTGGTGAAATCATCATGGGGTCCTGATAGTTGGTATCAGGGCTCAGTTTTGCGACGTGGACTTGAAGAAAGTTGTGCTCTTCACAAATGTCCCTTCGTGACGGTATTATAGCCCATTTTGATGGTGGGAATTAGATAGAAGTTAAAATCAATAATACAGTGACGCACTTTGTAAGCAGGAGGCATCAAGGTTCCAACTCGAAGATTTAAGAGTTGGCTTGTTGATAGATTTGAAGTTTGTTGTGGATAGACAAAACTAGACAATAGAATCAACAAATGGAAAAATCAAGGGAAAAGCTGCAGGTGGTTGAGGAAGGTGTCCCTTTCCATGAATAAGTGGGAGAAGGAAGTGAATCTCCAAACTTGTATATGGATCTAGTTCAAAGAGTGATGTGACAGTTGGATAGAGTTTCGACCAAAAAAAATGAGACAAATGCTAAGTATGATGATATGAATGTTAAGAACGAGGAAATAAAGGATGAACTTGATGAGGCGATGGCTAGAATCGGATAAGTAGAAGAAAATATGAGATACCTTTCTCTTGTGAAGAATGAGGCAGTCGTACGAGTTGAGAAGTTGGAAAGAATTCAGTAAGACATTACTGCGACAAAGGATGAACTTCTTGTTTTGTAGAAGGTTTTTGGACAACGTTCATTTGGAAACCTCCTTCATGAAAAGGTGAAGGAGCTAGAATCGTATGATGGTTTGAGGAACGTGAAATTTCTTGGAAACTTTGTATGGGATATGGGAAAGTACTTGGATCATTTGGGGATCACTTTTGAGGAAGAAAAGATAAGGACTATCATGCCATTATTTACAAAGGATGCAGAAATGTGGTGGAGAAGACAAGTGGAACAGGTTTCCCTTGGCAACCTTGATGATATCACCACGTGGGAAAATTATGATGAAAGAGGCAATGATGGATCATTTTATTCTGCAAGATGAGACATGGGATGCGAGAACGAAGATCAGGGATATGAAGAAAATAGGAAGCCCTTGGGCCTACATTCGTGAGTATTTGAGCTTGATTTTGGATCTTCTGAATATGGAAAAAAATGAAATGGTGTTCAACTTTGTGATTGGACTGCAACCCTGGGGATATTCTAAAGTGAAGAGATAAAAGGTTCAAACTCTTGAATATTTGGTCATGGTTGTTGATAAAATTATAGACTACCATGAGGGTAGGGTGGGAGGAAAATAGTAGAGCGAGAAGAAGGAGAAGTTTGACAAGGGGAAGGACAAGTCTTCTAAGGAAGATGGACAAAACACATGTGGAAATCTGAAGGGAAAGAAACCAATGGTGTGTTGGTTGTGTGGCAGAGAGAATACAGATAAGCAATGCCCATTGAGACAGAAGGTTGCAACATTGGTAAAATCATAATAGAAGGAGAAGGGACAAACTTATCAAGTGTTTGTTGGTGTTATCCATGTTTTGGGAGCTACTACTGTGAAGGAAGCTACTTCAAAACATGATCCAGAGAGGAACAAGTTATTATACTTTGAGATGGATATTAATGGGAAATTGTTAATGGCTATGTTGGATGGTGGGGCTTCTCACAACTATATGAAGGAATAATTTTCTAGGAGGTTGGGATTAAGATTCACACAAACCCAAGCATCAGTCAAGGCCATGAATTAACAAGGAGATTGTAACCCTGGTGAAAATTCCATGTAATAAAGTTAAAAATAATAACCACAATTGATGAGACACTTATTCCAAGCTGAATGTTGGGAAAAAAATCCTAGTGGTGTTCATTTGGGTTAATATGACTAAGAAAATTGGAAAAGTTAAAGGCTTTGGAAAGACAAAATGGAAATTTTGGCACATTTATTTATGAAAATAATGGAAATTAGGAGAAAAGGGAGATGAAAGGTCAGAACTTGCTTGTGAGGAGGAAACTGAAGGAAAATAATGGAAAATGGAGAAAATAGAGGCCTCTTCTATAAAAAATCTTTTGAGGATAAGTTAGCACCTTTTTTGTCAGTTTAGTGTTAGATCTCTCTCTCTCTCTCTCTCTCTCTCTCTCTCTTGGACACTTAGAGTTTCTTGGAGCATTTTGGTATTGGACCAAGAAATGAAAGAAAGTAGGAAGAAGGAGGAAGCAAGCAAGGAGGAACAAGAATCAAGCAACCATTAGTCTCAACTTAAGATCTGCTAAGGAGTTGTGCATGGGTAAGATGTTATTCCATGGGTAGTAAATTTTAGAAATTAAACAAAAAATAAATAAAAAGGGGTAGGCTAGGAAAAAAATATTACCAAGTATCTGTGAACTATAGAATACCTCTTGGCGCACCAAGAAGTACGGGCAGACAATCTCCCTGAATGATGTGTTTAGTGTATCACATTTAGAAGGTAGCTGACTTGGTTACCTATGGTAGGCTTGCAACCTATTGGTATCTCCCAAAACATATGCAATGGTACGTGGGAGTCCAGTTCATAGTATTGTTATCTAATGCTAACCATTCAATGAGAACGTCCCAAATATACTTATCATACATCAATATACTTCCATACGTGGGACTGGATATCACCCTCGGATTGTAGCATAGACTGTTAGCGACATCTCCTACATTTAATGACGTCGAAACACGTCTCTAGCCTAGACCTCTAAATGTTTGTGTTAATTTCAAATTCTCCTTAGGTTAATTTTAAGTTGATCTTGATTAAAGTTTCAATTTCAAGGCTCAAAATGATGTCACCTGAATACCTATAATGCAACTAGCATGAGAAAATGACACTTTCAATTCAATGAATGCTATCTAGTTTAGGGAAGAGTTTCAAACAATGATGCAGCAAACGATAATGCAACAAACAATGATGCCGCCCAAACTATTTCAAAACTACGAAATGCAATTATTTCCAATCAAATTCACTTTTCCCAAAATGAAACTTATCAAAAAAAAGAAAACATTTCTATTTTCCACTAAGATGCACAAAATGATATATATTTTTTGTTTTTTACTTTGAAATGCAATCAAAAGTAAAATAAACGAAATGAATGAAAAAATGCAAAAACAACCTTTTTCACTTTCCTTTCAATCGAACGGAAATAAAAATCTCTTTAAAAAGTACTCAAATGAAATGATTTTTACTCTTTTTTTCAAAATGATAAAGACAAGCCAAATCAAAAACTAAAGTGAAAATTACTTTCAATTTATTTTGAATTTGGAAAAAAGATACACTCTTCTAGACTTGCGAATCAAACATTGTGTGATCCTATGTTTGACACTAAATTGAAGGTAAGATCAGAAATGTAGTGATGGCCAGTGCATACGACAAATCCCTTCAAACCAAGTCAAAGGCAATGCCATAAAAAGATGTTTGAAATGGTGAAGGAAAAGTCTTCTAAGGAAGATGGACAAAAGACATGTGGAAATTCGAAGGGAAAGAAACCAATGGTGTGTTGGTTGTGTGGCAGAGAGAATACAGATAAGCAATGCCCATTGAGATAGAAGGCTACAACATTGGTGAAATCATAATAGAAGGATAAGGGACAAACTTATCAAGGGTTTGTTGGTGTTATCCATGTTTTGGGAGCTGCTACTGTGAAGGAAGCTACTTCGAAACATGATCTAGAGAGGAACAAGTTATTGTACTTTGAGATGGATATTAATGGGAAACCGTTAATGACTATGTTGGATGATGGGGCTTCTCACAACTATATGAAGGAATAATTTTCTAGGAGGTTGGGATTAATATTCACACCAACCCAAGCATCGGTCAAGGTCGTGAATTCACAAGGAGATTGTAACAACCCTAGTGAAAATTCCATGTAATAAAGTTAAACATAATAACGACAGTTGATGGGACACTTATTCCAAGCTGAATGTTGGGCAAAACATCCTAGAGGGTGTTCATTTGGTTTAATATGACTAGGGAAATTGGCAAAGGAAAAGGCTTTGGAAAGGAAAAATGGCATTTTTGGCACATTTATTAATGAAAATAATGGAAATTAGGAGAAAAGGGAGATGAAAGGTAAAAACTTGCATGTGAGGAGGAAAATGAAGGAAAATAATGGAAAATGAAGAAAATAGAGGCCTCTTCTATAAAAAATATTTTGAGGATCAATTAGCACCTTTTTTGTTAGTTTAGTTTTAGAGATCTCTCATTATTCTCTCTCTCTCTCTCTCTCTCTCTCTCTCTCTCTCTCTCTCTCTCTCGGACACTTAGAGATTCTTGGAGCATTTTGGTATTGGACCAAGAAAGGCAAGAAAGCAGGAAGAAGGAGGAAGAAAGAAAGGAGGAACAGGGATCAAGCAACAATTAGTCTCAGCTTAAGATATGCTAAGGAGTTGCGCACGAGTAAGATGTTATTCCGTGGGTAGTAAATTTTAGAAATTAAACACAAAATAAATAAAAAAGGGGTAAGCTAGGAAAAAAAGATTACCAAGTATCTGTGAACTGTTGAATACCTCCTGGTGCACCAAGAAGTATGAGCAAACAATCTCCCCAAATGTTGTGTTCAGTGTATCATGTTTAGAAGGCAGCTGACTTAGTTACCTATGGCAGGCTTGCAACCTATTGGTGTCTCCCAAAATATATGCGACGGTACGTGGGAGTCTAGTCCGTAGTATTGTTTTCCAATGCATAACCATTCGATGAGAGTGTCCCAAATATACTTATCATACATCAATATATTTCCATATTTGGGACTGGATATCACCCCTGGATTGTAACATAGACTGTTAGCGACAGCTCCTACGTTTAACAATGTCGGAACACGTCTCTAGCCTAGACCTCTAAATGTTTATGTTAATTTCAAATGCTCCTTAGGTAAATTTTAAGTTGACCTTGATTAAATTTTCAATTTCAAGGCTCAAAACGATGTCACCTAAATACCTATAATGCAACTAGCATGAGAAAAGGACTCTTTCAATTCAATGAATGCTATCTAGTTTAGGGAAGAGTTTCAAACAATGGTGTAGCAAACGATAATGCAACAAACAATGATGCCCCCAAAACTAGTTCAAAACTACGAAATGCAATTCTTTCCAATCAAATTCACTTTTCCCAAAAATGAAACTTATTGAAAAAATGAAAACATTTCTATTTTCCACTAAGATGCACAAAATGATATATATTTTTTGTTTTTTACTTTGAAACACAATCAAAAGTAAATAAACGAAACGAATGAAGAAATGAAAAAACAACCTTTTTCACTTTCCTTTCAATCGAACGGAAATAAAAGTCGCTTTAAAAAATACCCGAATGAAATGATTTTTACTCTTTTTTTCAAAATGATAAAGAAAAGCCAAATCAAAAACTAAAACTAAAATTAATTTTAATTTATTTTGAATTTGGAAAAAGGATACACTCTTCTAGAATTGCGAATCAAACATTGTGTGATCCTCTGTTTAACACTAAATTGAAGGTAAGATCAGAAATGTAGTGATGGATAGTGCATACGACAAATCCCTTCAAACAAAGTCAGAAGCAATGCGACAAAAATATGTTTGAAATGGTGAAAATTTTCCCAAATTACAAACAAATCGGAGAGACGAAAACACTCGCTTAAAGAAGACACATAAGTCAAACACACATGAAGGAGGTCACTGAGACTACAGACATTCTTCAGGGGCCAGAACGCACTGGAAAATCAAGGGGAAACCCTAACATTTCCTAGGTCTGAGATCAACGCTTCTATGATAAGCAAAAGGGTGCTGAAAGACAAATCAACGTAGTTGTGTTATATAGAATAGGGTTGGCAGCGCGAATGTGTAAATAGAAAGCATGTTGGTCGCTAAAAACAAGGAAAAACAAAAAAGAGTTTCACATAAAAACCAGACCTGACACAATTAAATAACTATCAAACCCTATGAAAACTCATAGAGACCTAAGCAAGCTTAGATTTCAGTAATCGATCAAACTGATCCAAGATCAGTCCGGGAAAGGAAGGCTAAGAAGCTAAGCTCCCCAATGGAGTCACCAATTTTGTTGTCAAGATAAATCCCCTCTGCGGACAAAGGTGATCTCTCTAGCCCTAGAGTGGGTCTAGCAACTTGAGATACTTTCTAATGCAAATATTCTTAACTAATATTCAGAATGCGACAAGAAAAGAGATAGAAGTACCTTTTTCCAAATGCTACGTTCAAACCCATTGATGATGACCTTGATCCATGATCCTTTTAGGATCGCTCCTTGCTATTGATGGCACACGAATACCTATGGATGATCAAGAGGCAACAAAAAACGTAATATAATACATAATAATCATAAACATTAGTTATCTAGCAGATCAAGGAATACCAGAATATTTGCATAAAATATTAGCCAAATATAGAAAGAAAACATCAGATGTTTTATTGAACAATATTAAAGGAATATCTTACAACCCAGGCCTTGATGTTGGAGGCCACCCTTTGGTGAAAATATGAGTCCTTCACCGAAGCTCTAAAGCATTCCTTCTCTTGAACAACTTAGGCATTATCACAGTGCAAGAATGTAAAGGGAACGAGAGTTCAAACTAGCCCAATAATGAACAACCAGGACTAACATTAGTGGAAGGAGGGGCACAAATTTATCGGAAGGTAGAAGAGGTTGGGAGCCCATTAAAGGAGGAGGAAGGTCCACTTTCTAAAGGATAGACCCCCCATGGATGAGATCAAAGCTCTAAAATCAGAGAGCTCGACTCTATCACCACTGTTTAACAACCAAATTGTCGCCCTGGAACTTCTAGAGGTGGAAGAATCTCCTCCATTTGAGGAAAGACTGCCAGACAGGGATCAAAGCGGTTTTCCAAGAAATAAGGGCGTTGGAAGCACTAAGCTAGAATTGTCTATCTGACATCAGCGGGAGCATGAGATCACGAAATGCGCTGATCCAGGAAAATAGGATTTTTACCAAGTTTCTTCAGTAATCTTCCAAGGAAGTTTTATTTGAATATTTAGGGGATGTATTAATATATTTATTCATGGTGGAAACATTGCATAGGGTCTGTCATGGGGCATTTCAAGATCAAGGGTAGGAAATGAGCATGGTGACAAATTACTGTGTAACAATATGGTGGATTCATATCAAATGGATCATTGCCTATGGTTAGGAAAGATGGAATTATTTTTGGGAAGGGCAAGCCACTTGAATTTCCTAGCCCACCATTTTTATGAGCTCCTAGAGGAAATGGGTTCGCCATCATTTCCTCATGATGGTGAGACCCCTTTGAAGGTGGAGTGCTATTGAAGGGAGCTTCGCAATGAGAAGAGTTGGAATATTTATGGAAGGCTGAAGTTGTGATGAAGTGATGAAGAAACCACTGACGAAGACATGAGGACGTGCATTCCCATGGATTGGACACAATGGTTGGATTAACTACCCAACTAGATTGAGTCAGGGGGACTCGTATTGCACACAGGAATGTAGGAGTTAAGTTGGGTATGGAAACAAATGATCACAAGAGTTGGAGACTTGAGAGATCTTCCTATATGAAGTTATGGAGAAAAGATAACACAACGAGACGAATGATGGAGTTGGTGACACTTTGTGACAAAGTGAGCTTGGAAAAGAAGTTGTTGAGTGTTGTTTTGTGGAGGACGACGACTATTTTATATTGGGGGGATGTTAAACCCTTAGGCTTGAGTGCACCTGAAGGCACGCCCTAAGATGGTCTTGCATGACCCATGTTGACTTGAAGACGTTGGAGGAGTCATGCGACGAGACCACCAAGTTTGGTGTGTTGTGATGGTGAGGGTGTATGTATGATGGATATACCATATGAGACAGATGACTGAGATTCCAAGTACATTCCCAACAGGTTCAGTGTGACATAAGACATGACACGATGAGTTGCGTGATTTAGGTGCTCCCACATGAAGGTGGGGCATTGGGTGCCAAGCGTGGGCAAACATGTGTCGTGCACACAAAGAGACTAGGTGAGGGGTGCACCCAACATCTAACGTGCAATTCTGCTTGAAGAATTAGATGGGGGTCATCCTAGAGGGCATGACCACCCAATCGAAGTACTTGACAAGTGTAATTGCATGTTCATGAGGCTGGGGAGAGGCAGATCACAAGATCACAGGAACACATGAAATGAAGAACGCAGATTGCAAAGCAAGAACCGAAGGCACAAAAAAAGCTATGGAATCAAACAAACCACAAAGTGGGGAAACGAGTTGAGGCTCATCCAAGACGAGCCAAGTGGGATAAGTTTATGGTTTTTTGAGGCAAGTTGGATTTCACATAGTATGGGTTCTGGATGAGCAAGTTGCGAACTCTATCAAGAGTTGCGCACAACCTTGTTTTGTATTTTGGTTAGTGTAGGTGTGAGCCAAGGCTGCACATGACCTGTGTAAAATTATTGTAAAGTCTGTTTTTCCAGCACATTGGCTAGCTTGTTGTAAATTATATTTGAATCATTAAAATTTAATGTAAGAATAAGGGGAATTTGTTGTTGGTAGTTCCCCCTCCCTTGTACATGTGTTTTATAAGATAGCGTACTATATGTTTTGGTGTTTGCTATTTTTGAACTATTGAAGTGTTCGGTGTGAGCCAAGGCTGCACATGACCTGTGTAAAATTATTGTAAAGTCTGTTTTTCCAGCACATTGGCTAGCTTGTTGTAAATTATATTTGAATCATTAAAATTTAATGTAAGAATAAGGGGAATTTGTTGTTGGTAGTTCCCCCTCCCTTGTACATGTGTTTTATAAGATAGCGTACTATATGTTTTGGTGTTTGCTATTTTTGAACTATTGAAGTGTTCATATTGCGAAGTTAAGAAATTATCCAAGTGTTGAAAGAAAAAATGGAGAGCTATTGTGTTGAAGTTTCTTGAAGACTTAATTCCGCAAAGTCAATAATGGGTTCGCTAAAAGACACATAGGCTAGAGTCATAGTCCGGAAGTAAGTAGTTGTGTGACTTACAATGAAAGCTTTCCAGTGTCGTTGAACATCTTATACCCTAGAGTGTTGTATAAACACGTGGCTAAAATTAACGAGAAGTTATAACACAAGGGTAAAACAGAGTTTGGCCCTAAAACAAAGCACAACTACCTACAACCTGTAGTAAAAAACTTGAACACTCATATTCCTTTCGCATATGGCAAAAGAGTCATGATTTTCCATGACTTGGCACATCCAAATCTCTGTGGACTCAAGGAAATGCACCAAATGGGAAGATAAATTCGGTGGTCCATGAGAGGTAAAATTATCCTTCAATGTTTATCACTCACATAGAACTCTCAATAACAAATTTTAATCTCGAGATTAAGATTCCCATAATATGCTTTTGGGGGTGAAACGTAAGTTCACAATCAATGACATGGAAAAGATCAGATTAACCTTTAAAATGCAATGAATTTTCAAGGATACAACACACTGACAATAAAAAATGACGAAGTAAAAAACGAATATGGTCATTAAAAGTCCCCCCTATTAGGATTTATATATAGATCAAACAATAAACATCCACTTCATAGCACAAGAACATTGTCGTTATCCAACGATTTGCTACAAGACAGGAAAAAAATGTTCCCCTTGTCGTGAAAAAATTAATAAAGAAGAGTTATTGCGCACTACGAAAGCATTGCATTTAATTTTTTCCTTCATGCAAAAGTTTTTAAAATGAACATATATTTTTGTTAATGTAAAAGTGTTTGAAAAATAAATTCTCTTGGTTGGACTTGAACCTATGTCTTTCAAATGAGAGTTGAGTATGCTAATCAACTAAAATATAACAAAGCATACAATGAAATATAACTGGAACTAATTCTAAAGACTCTTAAGTTTTAGATTAAAAAAACTAGTGGATTTTGTAATTTGTTTGCATCAATAATCTAATAAATTAGTGGCTTGAATTTGTTCAAGTCAATGAAACCCAAATGTCATAATTATGTTTATCATTGAAAACTAAGAAATCAGTAGCATCCAAAGGCATCCTAATTGGTCGTACTCGGTCAGAAATGATGGTTTGAAATATAACATGGCTAACATCAAGAGCACACCAACAAACCGGAAGAAAATTCGAAACTCTTCGAGAACAGAACACGCTATAGGTAGTTCATAAGGTTTTATTAATACATTACTTTATTTATGTATGAACTTTGCCAATAAAATGTTGAGCTTTCATTCTCAAACAATTTCTAAGATGCTTATGATTTTTTGAAGAAGAAATCAGTCAAGGCTCTTACTCTAAGCATTTATGATAGAAATAAGTAGTTTAGTGCACAAGTTGATGCGACAAATATTGTTGCATGTGCCATCCTACCTCGAACCAAGGAGGGGAATATTGACATCGACATCATTATGTCAATAAAAAATGAAAAAGGTAGAAAGGAACTATTTGATGATAGAGAGAGGTGGCCTTGGAATGACACTCTCTCTACACAAGTTATAACATTACATGTTGTGACACTCTTTTATTGTCCATACATGCCAACCTAGATCCATATTAACCCCAGATCTATCAAGCGTCGAGAGGGATCAATTATTTCGAGGTGCAGACCTATTTTTTCAGTGAAAAACATTAGGAAAGGTTTGCACCTTGAGATATTTGATTCCTCTTGATGCTTGGTAGATTCAGGGTTAAGATGGATCTAGGTTGGTTATACAATACTATATATATATATATATATATATATATATTTCTTTTTCTTATTCCCTCTCTTTATCTCGCCCCCCAAACATACACTCCCTTTCTCCATATCTATCTATCTCTCTCCCCCTCCTTCTTCCTCTCCCTCTCTATCTCTTCCCCTTCTCTCTCTCTCTCTCTCCCCCTTGTCACTCCCTCTCTCGCTCCAATTTTCTTCCTCTATGTCTTTCTTCTTCCCTCCCTCTCTCTTTCCCTCTCCATCTCCATATTTCTCTCCCTCTCCCTCTCCAACTCCATATTTCTCTTCCTCTCCTTCTCTATCCTTCTCTCTATTCCTTCCACTCGCTGTCATTCTCTCCCACCTCCCTCTGTCTCTTCCCCCCCACCACTTTCTCTCTCTCTCTTCCATCTAACCTTGTCATTATCTCCCCCCCTCTCTCCTTCTCTCTCTCTCCCCTCCATCTATGTGTCTCCCTCTCTCTCTCTTCCCCTTCTCTCCTTATATCTCTCCTCTCCTCTCTTACCATCTCTCCCTTGCCTCTCCCTCTTTCTCTCCACCTCTATCTCTTTATGTCTTTGTTATTTCCTCCGCCTCTCTTCCCCTCCAACTCCATCTCCCTCTCTCCTTTTCTCTCTCCCTTCCTCTCTCTCCTGCATCCTTCTGTCTCCCCCTCATCACTCTCTCTCTCTCTCTTAAATTTAATTCCATGAATTGTGCTTAAGAGAGTATATACATTTAAAAAATGCAATTGGTTGTAAAATATTAAACAATCAAGTCAAAGAAAATAAAATAATGAAAATATTAAAGCAATCATGCAAAATCTTTCATTTTTTATTGTTAGTGAATTTTCTTGTTCTGGTAGTTTGGATCCTTAGTTAATATGGATCTATGATGGTTCTTATCAATATTATTTATATTATATAAATTTCACATCTTTTTATATAAAACTATTCTCATTTTTTATTTTATTAAAATTTTGAATTAATTTCTATGAAAGTCTTATTAGTAGACATGAAGATAGAGGGTTTAGATATACCTCAAAAATAATGATAACCTTTTTATTTTAAATTTAATTAAAAAAAAAATTTATAAAATAAAATATTTTGATTGTGAAATAAGGTATGTTTTTTGGGCATGTGGTATTAATAAGCCATGTTATTAGTCCATGGTGTTGTAACAAAGCTTATTTACATGTTAATAATATCCACAATAAAGTGGGGGTGAATATGGTGAATATCGTGTCATATTGTTATAAAATATTTTGACTGTGAAAAAAATATTATTTTTAAACATGTGATATTGATAAGCCATAATATTGTAACAAAACTTATTCACAACTTAATAACAAAATATAACAAAATCACTTTAAATTAAATTTTTTTATTAATTTAATTAACATTTAAATATTTACATTTAAAACTTTATATTACTTTTAAATTTTTATTTATTACTTTTAACGATTTACTTATTATTTTATTTATTTTTTAAAATTTAAAAGACATAATTTTAAATGTTAACTAAATTAATATGAACTAAATAACCTTTTAAATACCTACCTCATCATAAATCAATAAATAAATATTGCTTTTATATTCATTGACTTAAAATAATATTGAAATGGATTTTGATTATTTTTTTTTCTAACTTTTTACAAATTTTACGAATATTGAAATGGCTTTTTAGTATTTTTTTTTTCTTAATTTTTAACAATTTGAAAAATGTGGAATTTATAAATTACACCAAATTTACTAGAAATCTTTACTAAATTTTCAGTAAAATTATGAATTTTAAAATTGTTTAATGTATTTTTCTAAATGTACATAGGAAATAATTTTTAAAATTTTGGTGATTATATTGTTTTAACTACACTAAATTTTGAGTAAAATTAGAAATATCAATTTGTTTAAAATGAATTTTTGAATACATAAATAAATTCAATTTCTAAAAAACAAATTCTTGAAACTCTACTAATTATATGCTAGAAATGAGCTAAAAACTGAAGATTCAAAAAATGTCTTATCAATTTGCAACAGAATTAACTAAAAGAAATGTCTGAGAAAAAAGAAAAATAATCTAACAATTAAAGGAAACGAGGAAATTTCTCAAAGGATTTGACACAGTGATTCCCTTGGTAATTCCACTGAGACCAATCTTTGGTCTATCGGACCTAAAGAAAAGAGTTATTTAGTTTGATTTAAGATTTTATTCTTATGCTCGAAAAGCTTGGAGAGAAGTCTCCCGAGCTCACTATAATTTTGACATCTTAAAAGGTTAGGAAGGTCACTCTAAGAGGAAGTGATTTTCATCCTCGATGTTCATATTCTCACAGAGATGGCAGATTAACAACTGACCACCTTATTTAAAACACATGCAACCATCAAAACACAAGAAAAAACTATATCTTATATGTAAATAAGATAACATATAATTATCTTGTATGTAAATTAACTTGAAAATGTACACATAATGTGAAAATAAAAACTCATATGAAATGTGAAACTTGAGCAACCTAACAAGATGGACTCATCTGATTTTTCGATCCTTAAAACCAAGTTTACTTCTATAAATATTTGCCAACGTAGAAAACTGATTCTAAATTATACACAAGGAATTGATAGTTGTTCACCAATAGGTGATTTCATTTCCTCTATTTACAGCAATCATAATACACAATTATATAAACACAATGTTCTACAACCATGTAACCTTATGTATTTTTCCTCAATATAAATCCAATACTCGCTTTCAACAACATGTCTCGCACAACCAACAATAGCACAGAGACGCGCGGCTGCAGAGGCACGAGGCTGCAAATCCATAAAAAAAACACAAATTAATAACGCAAAATCATAACAAGTATATATCTACAGAAGAGCGAAATTTTGCAATTGAATTCATACCATCCTTCAATAAATCCTTTTGCTCCTCTCTGCTACGTTTTTACAGGCATGGATGATTCAGCGTACTGGGGAGGAGGAGCTTGCATGGGATATCTGAAAACAACATAATTTTTTTTTTCTCTGTAAATACAATTTATTTGTGAGCATCATTCAAGAAAATAATTGGCGAAGTGACAAAGAGAGGAAGATAAGAGAGCGAAACCAGGCGGAGGAATTCCATGAGCGTAGGCTGCAAGTGGTGATGAAAACTTGTTGTCAGCCATGGCTACTTAAGGTTCGATTCGAACTCGCAGAAATGCAGGTAGGAAGAGCGATAATAATGAACGGGCTATGTGATGTGCCATGTTTACAGTGGATGTTATATACAGATAAGAATACAAACAGAAGTAGGAGGTCGAACACTTTCGCTGCACCCAAAGGCATATCTTCCCATCAAACCTCGGTTGAGCGATTACGGTTATAAAAATTTAAATTTCATTTGGGTGGGTTTTCAAATTCAAACTCAAAATTCAAACGAGTGTGCCATTAAATGAGTATGTGGTATATCGTATACGGTAGAGCTCCGACGGTGGCGGAAATTTCTTGTCCATATTGTCATGGGAAAGTCTTATTTTCAAGTCTATAGCTCCATTAATATTCTAAAAGTATCAATGGCCATGCCATGGTCATTCTAGCCATAGCCATGCAGACTCAGAAACAAGTATGCCGCAGTAAATGATATGCGCGACATTAGAATTGACCTGACACTTAGTGTGATGGATTTTGGTTGAGGGCTCGATGAAACGAATTCACTTTACACTGGCGTATGATATCATATCATGTGTTTTAATTAAGTTATATCATGTGTTATAATTAAGCTGTCATTTATCATTTTTTTAAGTCATATTTTAATTAAGTCATACTATGGTTTTAATTAAGCTATCATTTACGATTTTTTTAGTTAAGACATATTTTATTATATTTAGGTTTTAGATTTAAGTAGTTTTACATTCTCAAAGCTATCATTTATGATTTTTTTAATAAAAGTATTTTATTATAGAATTTGTGAAATGTATATGTTTTAAGTTTCACGATGTTTTACATTTTACAATTATATTTAGGTTTTAGATTTAAGTAGTTTTACATTTCCGTTCCATTTAGGTTTAGGACTATAATGCTGGTTTATATTTTGTTTTAGGTTTTTAAAGTTTAGATTCTGCTTTTAATATTAGAATTTTCATTTAACTTTTAGCTTTAATATTAGATTTTAGGTTTAAAGTTTTAGAATATGTTTAATATTAGATTTTAGGTTTTATATTTTAAGTTTATATTTTATGTTTTAGGTTTTAAGTTTAAAATTTAGGTTTTAATATTATATTTTAGGTTTAAGTTTTAGATTTACTTTTTGGTTTTAGATTTTATTTTAGAGTTTTTAAGTTTATAAAGTTTAATTTTAGCATTTTATGTTTAGATTTTAGATTTAATATTGGGTTTTAGATTTTAAGTTTTGAAATAATGTTTAATAATAATATGATTTTTAATCTTTACATGAACGTAATGATTATTAACAATATTAAATTATTATTATATATTATTCACAATATTTTAAGTTTAAATATTGATAAAATTAATTTTAATTATTATATAATATTAATATTTTAAAAATGACAAGAAATTTATTATTACTTATGAATTCGAACTCAAAACGAGAGATATAAATTTCTTCTACAATCCGCAGAATAGAAAATCACAAGATAGAAACACATGCAACCATCAAAACACAAGAAAAAACTAAAGTCTATTTCTATAGTTCTCAAGGGAAAAATTTCTGCTTTAGTGGGGTCGAGTGGCCAGCATCGAATGGAGGCAGTGTCTTAGGTGGCAGCGTGAGATAGGCTTGAAAGAGGTAACGTTGGGAATGGAATGTGTTTGTATTCTTGTCAGGGAAATTAGGCAATTGAATCTTTGACTACAGGGATTGAATCGTAACGCTAAAACCTGTGGTGGGTTTTAAAAGTTTAGTTCACTGAACTCTTCTTATCAAAATATTTTACTTGGGAAATGAAGAATTATGCTAAATATTTTGCTGAAAAATGTAACGCTGGAGGCACAATTAAGTAGTGACTAAAAGGACCATTATGTACTCTCTAGATTCATAACAAATGTTGTCTTAAATAATGTAGAATATTGAACACTCACCTTGGAAGGTATTTGTAACAACACTCTAAAGATGGTTGGTGTCAAACTTAATGGTAGAGATGCACTCATCAGCGTTGACAAGAGGATGAAATGCATTAAAATTTTACTATGATTTGAGAACACCTCCAATTCTTCAATGGAGAGCCCACAGCTGAATACAGTAACAATGTCAAGGTTCTATCTTCCTCAATGGCGTTCAAATTCATTTCACTGGATAAGTTGAAAATCATTTCATAGAAAGGTTATTGATAATGGAAACTCAATGTTTAAATACATACATATAATTTTTTGTTAACCAAACTTATAAACGGTGAAAAGATGAGTATACATGTGTTTTTGAAATTGGTGAGTTGAAATGTTATACAAGGGATTGCTATAGGAAATGAAAATGAAAGTTAGTATTGAGCTTAAATGGTGATTTAGAATGTTGGTGCTACATATTCTTCATGAATGTGAAATCTTCTTTTTTTTGGGTTTTTATGGTTAATTTAAAGGATGAATTTTATGTTTTATAAACATTAGTTGTTTAAAAGTTCAATATGGTTATAAGCTTAGTTGATTTGCTTTGATTTGCTTTGCTTGTACTAAAGTTTTATTAATTAAAAATAAAATTAAAAATATGTTATTTTAAAATTTATTAAAATTTATATATATATATATATATATATATATATATATATATATATATATATATTTAGTAAAAAAAAAATTATGATATTATTAAAGAAATGTTTACTTTATTTCTTTTCCAATAGAAACTAAAAAAATCAAGTTAATTAATATATTGAAAAAGTGTTTAGATTATTTCTTTCAAAATTCCATTAATTATGTCATCTAGCTTTGTAATGTTTGATGCAACTACCATCTTGCATGCAAATGTTTGTCATTACACTATAATTCAATACAATTTACACTATAAATTAATACCATGACTTTAATTCGATGTTTGAAGTTCCATTTTCATTACTACGTGACATATGGAATGTTTCTTGGATTTAATATTTATAGGTAGATTTACATGAGAAGAATATGTTAATGTGTGTATGAATGGAAGACAACTTTTCAATATAAAAGGATTGAAATTTTTATTTTTGAGATGTACACGTCTCTGAATCTAAAGTAATAAAATAATTTAATTTTATTAATTTTAAATTAAATAGGTTTAATCATAGTTTGAGGCACAATTAATGTATTAAGGGGCAATGGTGATGGAAAATAGGGCATTAAAATAATATTCTCTCATAAATTTAACCTCGTTATGACAATTTCATTCACAGAATCCATAGTTCTCTCTAATAATAATATCTTGAATTATTGTAGGTATGATGTTTATAATAAAAGAAATTAAAAATGATTTGTGGCATGCCTTATTGTAAGTATAATGTTTATAAGAGAAGAAGTACACACAATAGGAATGATGGAGGATTAGAGTTTCACAAAATAATAGTTTAAAAATAGTGTAGGTTAACTATGTACATCAACAAAGGATTTTTCATCTTTAGAATGGGAGGGAAATGGTCTTAAATCTTAGTTTGAAATCCAAGAGTTATCCTCATTTGAAGGTTTATAGATAAATAGGTCATCCTAGGTATGCATCCCTAGTTCAAGGTATATAAGGTAGGCCTCTATAGAGAAGTAATAATTCTTAACCTCTCCATTTGGCATAGTAGGTGAAAAACCATTTAAACATAATTTAAACGAAAAATAAAAAAATTAATATTTTGTATGAAATAAATATGATAGAAATATCAATTTGGTAATTGTTTTAGGACGATTATATACATATTATAAAAACATTCTTAGCATCCATTCTTTCTAAATGATTCTCTCTTGTTATTATACAATAATGTAAGTTTCATATGTCTCCTTAATTATTTCAACAAAAACACTTGATCTAATTTAAGCATACTATGATTTTTGGATTCATTGGATTTCTATATTATAAGTGAAAATTATGTATATATGTTATTTCCACTATATATGTTAATTCCACTATATCCCATGTAGTTACATCCTTTTGTTAACTTTCAACATAATTCCAAATGAACTGAGGACCAATTGATTATCATTTAATTCTATCACAACTTTTCTATTCTAAGGTGAACTTTTTGTTTCTTGACTCTCAATACCTACACAACTTTCAACATTTGTAAAATAGAATGCTTGAAACATGTAGCTACTATTATTATTAATGACTACATTATTAGTAAAAATTCAAAAAATATATTATTATGCTTGCAATATATTAATTTTTTTATAATTAATAATGATAATAATAACTTTTTTATAAGTTATAATTTAGTTAACTTTTAGAGTAGATGGTGATAGGGTGTTATGTTAAGGCACTTCATGGTGTAAAAGTCACATGTTTGAAACTATGTGGAAAAAAGGTCATCCACACTAAGGTGAACCCACATCTCAAAAAAATCTTACAGACTTCTTTGAATTCTTACCATAAATATGTTTTGTGTTCTATTTAAAGATAAATAAAGGAATTGCTAATATATATATAAAAACAAAAAAAAACAAAAACTTAAATAATACTACACCATTTATCAATAAATTTTTCATCTTTAAATGTTAGTATTGAAGTGGTAAAGGCTCAAAACTTTATCTATTTTTGCAGATTTTATTATAAGGCATGTATATTGTACTTTAAAACTTTAGTTTTCCTTTTCATAAATTCAAAATTAAAATAAATTTGAATCCCTATATATGCTCTCTTCATGTACATGATACATCTATTATTATAACTAAACAGAGTTCCATGGTAATGATATGGTTGTCCATGCATGCAACATTGAGTAATATATAAATTTAAAAGTAACTTAACTTGCAAACTTGATAATTTGTAAATGAAACAAATAAATCCATTCTCACTACATTCATCAAAAGTAACGTAACATTGATAGAATATAACATTAAATTCACATCATGAATTTAAAAGCCAATGAATACATTGTCATCATGGAAAATTTTAGGGGCGAATTTTAGCCCAAAGGCGAAATTTAAGGGGTTTTATAGTTTGAGGCGGTGAATTTTTTATATTGCACCCATTTTTTCTATAGTTAACAACTTAGCCCAAAATTTATTTAAAAAATAAATAATTATTATATTTTAGCCCTCAAAATTAAAGCGGATAAAAATTGAAAAGGTGGGATTCGCCCTAGATTTACATTGCAAAGGCCCGATTCGCCTGGTTTGGAGGTTGAACTCATTGAATTTGGGTGGATTCACCTCGATTTACAGGTTTTGAAGTTCGATTTGGTTGCAATAGCCAGATTTCTTGGTTTGCAAATTGAGGGTAAGGTTGAAATTCATCTCTATAAATTGCAGCTTGTTAATCCTTCATACCATTAAGCAAGGTATGATTGCTATACTTATACAGTCTCTAATATCATTTATTTCACTGCAAATTTGCATTTTTGTATTGAATCCAATGTAATCTACAGGTGAAAGTTGAAGAACTGGAAGGGAAACATGTGATTCTGTACTTTTATGCACATTGGTGTCCTCCATGCAGGGGTTTCACCCCCCGTTTTGTCCGAAATCTATACAAAGTTATCAGAGAAGGGGGACTTCAAGATTCTCTTCGTTTCTGCGGATCTTGATGAGAAGTGATTCAAGGAATACCACCATACCATGACATGGCTTGCCCTGCCATTCTCAGATGGTGTACAAGGAAGAAGCTTAATCAGACCTTTCAAGTCGATGGCATTCTGTGCCTTGTTTTTCTGGACAGAGAGGGCAGAGTTATAACGACTGAAGGTGTGGAGATAATTGAAGAATATGGGGTTGAGGGATATCCATTCACCGCAGAGAGATTTGTTGAGCTGAGGGCGAAAGAGGAGGCCATAAGGGCTGCACAGACTATGGATTCTCTTTTGCTGTCTGATGAACGAGATTTTGTCCTTGGCCATGGAGGAAGAAAGGTGGGTGTTTTCCCTTTTTCGCTTGTGTTTTTCCCTGCCATCAAGTCTGAATTTGGGTTCTTTATGAGAATGTAGGTATGAAAGCATGTATTGAATTGGGCTATTGAACTTGAAAAGCTAGAGAATAGAGTGTGCAACTCTAATCAATACATGCGTTGAATTGGGTGATTGAGTTTCATGCAATCATTAGATGTTGTAAGGGTGTAGGAAAAATAGATGCACAGATTTTATTTCATGATGGTTTCATTGTCAATTTGGGTTTTTTCCAATAGGTTCCGGTAGCGGAGCTTGTGGGAAAAACTGTGGGTCTGTATTTTTCAGCCCACTGGTGTGGTCCGTGTAGAAATTTCACTCCACAGCTTGTGGAGATATATAATGAACTTTTGAAGAAAGGGGAGGCCTTTGAGATTGTGTTTCTCTCAAGTGACACAGAGGAGAAAGACTTCGAAGAATATTATGCAAGCATGCCATGGTTGGCTTTGCCATTTGGAGACAACGCTAAAAATTACTTGTCTCGCTACTTCCGAGTTCAGGGTATCCCAACCTTGATTATTTTAGGTCCAAATGGGAAACAGTTTTGACTGATGCAGTGTCTCAAATACGAGAATATGGAATTAGAGCTTACCCATTTACAAAAGAGCGCCTGGATGAGCTTGAAGTGGAGGAGAAAGCCAAACGAGAAGCACAAACCCTGGAGTCACTCTTGGTTTCTGATGAGCGCAACTTTGTGATCAAGCATGGAGGTGCCCAGGTGAGTTACTAAGGTCTGCTTACTAGCTTCATTTTTTTTATTCCATGATTCATGAATCATACCACTGAAATAAGTTCTTATTTTCATGATGGTCTCATTGTCAATTTGGGTTTTTTCCAATAGGTCCCGGTCGTGGAGCTTGTGGGGAAAACTGTGGGTCTGTATTTCTCAGCTCACTGGTGTGGTCCCTGTAGAAAGTTCACCCTGGAGCTTTTGGATATTTATAATAAGCTTTTGAAGAAAGGGGAGGCCTTTAAGATTTTGTTTCTCTCAGGTGACAAAGAGGAGAGAGACTTCGAAGAATATTATGCAAGCATGCCATGGCTGGCTTTGCCATTTGGAGACAAGGCTGAAAAGAACTTGTCTCGCTACTTCCGAGTTCAGGGTATCCCATCCTTGATTATTTTAGGTCCAGATGGGAAAACAGTACAGGCAAATGCAGTGGGACTTATACGAGAATATGGAATCAGAGCTTATCCATTTACCAAAAAAAGGCTGGATGAGCTTGAAACAGAGGATGAAGCCAAACGAGAAGCACAAACGCTGGAGTCACTCTTGGTTTCTGATGAGCGCAACTTTTTGATCAAGCATGGAGGTGCCCAGGTGAGTTATGGAGATCTGCATAGTACTTTCATTGTTCTTATGCCATAATTTATGAATCACCCGTAGTGTTAAACAGTTAAGTGTGTGAATTTGTTCATAAAAGTATAAAATACTTTCACAGAGAGGGTTTACATCTCTCGGGGTTTGAATTTGGGTTGTTTTCATGGTGGATTCTTGTTATCAACAACTAAACCACAAGTTGACATGGACTCATTTATATGGGTGATGCTGATCCTTTATATGTTTCGATTTTTGTAACAGATCCCTGTAGTTGAGCTTGTGGGGGACAATTGCTCTGTATTTCTCTGCCCATTGGTGCCCACCTTGCCAAGGTTTTACTATGAAGCTTTTAAAGGTATACAATGAAATCAAGGAAAGAGGAGAAGCCTTCGAGATTGTTTTCATCTCTATTGACAAGGATGAAGAGGCCTTTGAAGATTATTACAAAACCATGCCATGGTTGGCTCTTCCATTTGGAGATGAAACTAAGAAGGATCTCATGCAGCTTCTCCGTGTCAGAGGCATCCCATCGTTGATTGTGGTGGGTACAGATGGAAAAACTATGACAGAGAATGTTGAAAGTGCAGTGACCACATTTGGAGCCAAGGCTTATCCCTTCACCGATGGTCATCTTGAAATGCTGCAGAAGGAAATGTGAAGGAAATGAAAGAATTGGCTGAGAAATCACCCAAGGAGATAAGGTACAGCCAACATGAACACCCCCTTGTATTCACAGAGGCAGATGCATTCATTTGTGATGTTTGCGAAGAAGATAGCACTAGATGGTCATATTATTGCAAAGATTGTGACTACTATGTTCACCTAACTTGTGCTTTGAAGGATGAAGTGGATGTGATGCAGGAGGACAAGGGTGAAGACACAGATGCTGCGATTGATGAAAACCGTAAACCCGAAGGAGTTATTTGTGATGGAGATGTTTGTTACAAGGTGGATGAAGCCTGAAGATGATATTAAAGGTGGCTTATTAAACACGATATACTTCAAGCTCTTCGATTGATTTTGTGTTTGAGAACGCCTTGTTATCGTTGGATAGATCGATAGATAACTAAACTCTGTTGAGTGAAGGTCACCTATGGTGTCTCGATAAATCAATTGAGTACTTCTTATTCCATCTTGTGGATTCTACCATGGTAGTTCACTCTGCAGTCGAGTTGTCATACACGAGTATATAGTTATGGAGTTTGCCTCCACATGTTGATAGTTATGAAGGGTTTCCTTAGGTTCAATTTCTCATGTTATACTTAGTTATCCCTTGATTGCAAGTATGGAAATGGCCTTAAGAATCCCCACAAATACACCAACAATTTGATTGCAAGTATCTAAGTAAAAATACTTAATTATCCCTTGATCTATAGTGACAACACTAAACCAAGAAACAAAACAAAGGCAATGTGGATGAATGTCGCCAATGGAAATGGTCTTAAGCATCCCCACAAATACACCAAAAATTTGAGGGCAAGTATCAACTTGGATTCTAGGTATTCATTTGCTGACTTCAATGAAAGGTTTGCAAAATACAAGGAAAAACAATGTCTGCAGGTTTAACCACAACTGGGCTTAAAGCCACTGCCAATTTCAAGCACCTTGGTAAGTACTCCGAGCATTACTCTTTCATAGCTTTGCTTGACTGCAGAAACCTTGTCGGAAACAACTTGTATAATCATATTTTTGGTACAGATTGCCAATTTTGTATATACGTTCATTTGTTTTGAATCACTATTGGGTCTGCTTCATAGCTTTTATTTCCAAGGTTTCCATATAATGGTCAAAGATATAAGGTGCATTATAATTTTGCTTGAGATATTCTATGATCCACAAGATGGAAAAGTGCTTACAGAGAGTGTCAATATCAAGCAATTTCAACTTAAATGGACAAGGCAAAAAAATGGATTTGTAACCCAGGAACATGTCCTCTTTACTTCCACTATTGAGAAGTCAACTAGAAATACAAGTTGCTTACATGCTTGTTAATGAAAAAAATTATGAGCAAGATGTACTAATTTTTGAGCTAATTTTACATAATAATGGGTGTTAGATATTGCACTGGCCAATAATAGAAATTTTACATGAAATATTTCCATATTATGATTGGTAGAAATCATTGGCACACTCGTCATATTTAATTTGGTCACTTGGGTTGCATAATAGAATATGCTTGTTTTACATGTTTAGTACTTTTAGGACTAAGAATTTATTTTTTGATACCCTTTGGATTTGATATATCATAGATAAAAGGAAATGGATTTGTATTGTTTACTATCTTTCTGAACTTACCTATACTAGAAAAGGATATAAAAGATTCACTGATTTTTTCTTACGAACATGCCTTATTAGAGGTTGTTATTTATTTTTTCAGTAGTACTGTATAACTAATAAGGTAGTAAATGTATTGAATTTTATTTCAAGACTCAAGTTGATTGGGAGAAGTTATAAAGAGTCCAGATCCTATTTCTTAGGTACATTTGATGCAAGCATAATGTACCTAAGGTTGTTGTTCGGGCAGAGTTTGCAGCCCAACCTGTTTGCCTCAAGACCGTCTTCAAATTGGTATCATTCCTTTGTAGATTTAGGGATTTGTGGGATTTAGCTTCAAGGAAAGACATTAATATGTACTTAGAAGTTAGCACTCTATTCTTCAGAGATCATTACCTCATTCAGTCTCTTAGGGCATGCTCAGTGTTGACTCTCAAAGGTCTCTCGGTTACTCCAATTAGTGGCTAGCTCTCTAGATCATCTTCCCCATTCACGTATTACCTAAATGTGCCATGTCATCTCCTGTCATTCAATTAGGTCCTCAACTGAGCTATTAAAGAGTACTTCTAGGATAAATTTGATAATATGGAGAAAAATCTAAAAGCTTTGCATTGGAGGTCCAGGCCCAACAATATGAGATTGGAAATTTTGCATATATTGGAAGTCCAGGCCCAACAATATGAGATTGGAAAGGTTGAGCTGGAAATGGAGGTGTTGTAGACTGCTTAATGTAGCCCTTAATATAGTCATTACCTGCAGCCATCCCTGCAGATACCTCCTCCATTGGTGATTCATTATCTGCTTATTAAGCATTGAATGCAATTCATTTCAGCGGTTTCTTAAGATAAATTTTGAGTAACTGAGTCATAAACATATAAACTTGAGTAAATGTGGAAGCAAAAGTTTGACGTGAGTTAAAATCTACAGTGCGGGTGTGTCCTTCGTCGAATGTGCTCCTGTTTGAGGCAAGGTAGACTGGTTACTACTACTAGCAAGGTATTTCCCACTAAACCAAGCAATAGAAAAAGGCCAATGTGGATGACTGTCACTAATGGAAATGGCCTTAAGCATCCCCACAAATACAACAACAATTTGATTGCAAGTATCGAAGTAAAAATACGTAGTTATCCCTTGATTTATAGTGACAACACTAAACCAAGCAATAAAACAGAGGCAATGTGGATGAATGTTGGTAATGTAAATGGTCTTAAGCATCCCCACAAATACACCAATAATTTGAGGGCAAGTATCAACTTGGATTCTAGGTATTGATTTCTGACTTCAATGAAAGGTTTGCAAAATAAAAGGAACAACAATGTCTACAGGTTTAACAACAACTGGGCTTAAAGCCACTGCCATTGTCAAGCATATTGGTAAGTACTCCAAGCATTACTCTTTCGTAGCTTTTCTTGACTGCAGAAACCTTGTTGGAACTTGTATAATCATATTTTTGGTACAAATTGCCAATTTTGTATATACGTTCATTTGTTTTGAATCATTGTTGGGTCTGCTTCATAGCTTTTATTTCCAAGGTTTTTATACAATGTTCAAAGATATAAGGTGCATTATAATTCTGATTGAGATATTTTATGATCCACAAGATGGTAAAGTGCTTACAGA
Source organism: Pinus albicaulis (assembly GCA_034641835.2). Classification (NCBI taxonomy): domain Eukaryota; kingdom Viridiplantae; phylum Streptophyta; class Pinopsida; order Pinales; family Pinaceae; genus Pinus; species Pinus albicaulis. The sequence goes on from CM076577.1 coordinate 1,198,840,037, forward strand.
GAGTGTCAATATCTAGCAATTTCAACTTAAATGGACAAGGCAAAAAAATGGATTTGTAACCCAGGAACATTTCCTCTTTACTTCCACTATTGAGATTATCTTGCATATAGTAAAGATGAAGTTATACAACTAGAAATACAAGTTGCTTACATGCTTGTTAATGTAAAAAAAATTATGAGCAAGATGTACTAATTTTACATAATAATGGGTGTTAGATATTGCACTGGCCAATAATAGAAATTTTACATGAAATATTGCCATATTATGATTGGTAGAAATCATTGGCACACTCATCATATTTAAATTGGTCACTTGGGTTGCATAATAGAATATGCTTGTTTTACATGTTTAGTACTTTTAGGATTAAGAATTTATTTGTTGATACCCTTTGGATTTGATATATCATAGATAAAAAGAAATGGATTTGTATTGTTTACTATCTTTCTGAACTTTCCTATACTGAAAAAGGATATAAAAGATTCAATGATTTTTTCTTACGAACATGCCTTATTAGAGGTTGTTATTTATTTTTTCAGTAGTACTATATAACTAATAAGGTAGTAAATGTATGGAATTTTATTTCAAGACTCAAGTTGATTAGGAGAAGTTAGAAAGAGTCTAGATCCTATTTCTTAGTTACATTTGATGCAAGCAAAATGTACCTGAGGTTATTGTTTGGGAAGATTTTGTAGCCCAACCTGTTTGCCTCAAGACCATCTTCAAATTGGTATCTTTCCTTTGTAGATTTAGGGATTTGTGGGATTTAGCTTCAAGGAAAGACATAAATTTGTAATTATAATTTAGCACTCTGTTCTTCAGAGGTCATTACCTCATTCAGTCTCTTAGGGATGCTCAGTGATGACTCTCAAAGGTCTCTCGGTTACTCCAATTAGTGGCTAGCCCTCTAGATCATCTTCCCCATTCACGTATTACCTCAATGTGCCATGTCATCTCCTGTCATTCAATTAGGTCCCCGGATGAGATATTAAAGAGGACTTCTAGGATAAATTTGATAGTATGGAGAAAAATCTAAAAGCTTTGCATTGGAGGTCCAGGCCCAACAATACAAGATTGGAAATTTTGCATATATTGCAAAGGTTGAGCTAGCAATGGAGGCGTTGTAGACTGCTTAGTGTAGCCCTTAATATAGTCATTAACTGCAGCCATCCCTGCAGATTTGAAACAATGGAAGTTGGCATACTGTGTAGCTTGAAGATATTATCCACGATTGCTTGGGAAATTGATAAAGGAGTGAAAGGATGAGTGGAGGCGCGAAAATGAGTTGATTTTAAAAGAAAATCTACCATGACCTTACTCACTGTTTTGTTGCTCGCTTTTGGAAGTCCAACAATAAAATTCATTGAAATGTTTGTCCAAATATGCGCTGGGATTAATAAAGGCTGCATTGTGCAATGCACCTAGTAAATTCTTTGTGTTGCTTTGGCAAGCATCCTAGGATGCTACAAAATCTTGGATGTCTGTTTTCATGCCTCCCCTAAAGATTGAATTCTTAGTTTTTTCATAAGTCTTAGGAAAGCCAAAATGTGATGTTGTTGGTGTTGGGTGTAGCTTCACTAAACTTGTTTTAGGGTTGAATCTTTTGCTAAAACAATGGGCCTTTTATATCATAATGTATAATTTTTAGCAGGTTTGGGATCGATCTGAATCTTTTGGATGAGCCGCCTTAAAGAACTGTTTTCTAGTCATTCCTTATTTTCCAGAGGCATTATGAATACATTTCTTAAGCTGAAAAGATGCAGCTTATTTCTCTGCGAGCTCGTGTACTTGGTATTTTGTTTGGTTTGGATGGATTTTTCCTTTGTGATTTTGAGTCATGATGAAGACTAATTTCCTTCCTATTATTCTGCAAACTTCACAAATAGTGATTATAATTGTTTGTGGGATTTTTAAGTATCCTTGCAAACCTGCTTCTTTAATTATCCATCAGTTTTTGCCTATTTTGCAGCATTTTCCTTCTCTCGGGACTTTTTGTTTTTGTTTTGTTTTGTTAGAATCCCCCGAGGCCATCCTGCAAAATTCGATATTTTTGAAACTCTTCCTATTTTCCCCATGTTGAATGGGCATTCAGTACTTGCTTCTTTGTTGGTTGCATCCAAAACTCTTTCTTGTGCAATTATTTTCCCCACCCTTTCAGAAAGAAAGTGGAATGCTTGATTAATGTTATGCAGGTTATGAGATAATAATAGCCTTGTACCTTAAATGCTCGCTGATCGAGTAACCTTTTACTTACACTCGGAGGCAGGAGTTCACTTCACTTAGATTTTTTGCACATCAGCTTGTGGGAAGACATCTATGTGAAAACTAATTAACCAATGTCAGTTTCAATTTTACCTGAATTAAAAGCCTGGAAACAGATTTATTCCTCTAAACATTTTTTAGTGTAGAGAATGTTGTGTATAAATTATTCTTGAGCCCTTGAATTCATGTTGAACTGAGTATAATTACTGAACATTGCTTTAGGCATCGTTGGTGACAGTGCACAATAAGAAACGAATTGGGTACTCTTATGAGATCGCCTTGAAGTTTCAAGGTGAGGCTTATTTAATACTTTTATATGATTATGAAATGTATAAGGTTGGTCTATAATCTGAGTCAGATTTTGGTTTGAAACAGGTGAGTGGTTGATTGAGGAGGAAATGAAGCAAATTCAGGGCACTCTAAATGTTCCAGAGGCTTCTTATGGTGATTTGGAAGATATGCAGGTGTGTATATGAAAAGTATTGAAAGTAATAAATTGATTGAATATTTCTGGCGAGTTACTTTTTTATCATGCTGTCAGTTTCTTTCTATGTTGTTTTGATATTCTAGAGAGTGTTGTATCTGGTTTACCATTTGTTTTGTGGATACCTTTAGAGCATTGTTATAGATGGACCCCCTTTAGGGTATTTCTAGAAACATTAGTCCTGGGTAGATCTGTATCAAAGGGTGCAGATGGAGACTGGTATTGGGTAAAATCAATGTTCTTAGTTCATTGGAAGTAAATACTGAGAAGATCAATGATTGCACTGAAGTGAGGCACACTCTACAACCTTGGTGTAATAGATGTGTTATGTATGTGGTAATGCTAGCTCTAATGAACTAAAATGGAAAACTAGCTGTGGTTTGGCATGTAATGTCAAAAGTAAAAAGCTGGTTGTTTGTTAATTTCCATCATGTTAAAAAGACAAAAACCTAGCATATATTCATCTTAACTCTGATCCATTAACAAGCGAGACATTTATGCCTGTAGACTAACATGTGCCTGTCTGGTCTCTCTCTCTCTCTATATATATATATATATATATATATATATGCTTAATGGGTTTGGGTTTAATATGATCTATGCTAGTGTAGAAATAAACATTGTAAGATATTTTTAGGCCTGTCTAAATACAAGGTGGCATGGTAAAGATGTGCACATGAGCTAAAGAACTAATGAGTTTTTAATGTGTTGAAAAATTTCAAAGTTTGTTTTTCCCCAGTGTGTGAATTTAGAGTTTGCTAATTTTGAAAATGACCTTATGAGCATGTTCTGAAGTTTTTGTCCCTTTTGGGTTTGTCATTTTTATAAGTATTAACCTTAGTTTGTCAGGGAACTTCGACGGATCCTGCACTAGGAGCAATGCTGGTGCAGGGGTTTGGATTTGCAACACTGAAAGCAACCACACAGAAAGTCTTTCCTGTAGATTAAACTTCCAGTGTTCGAATAACATAGCGGAATATGAATCCCTTCTTTTAGGCTTACGATTGTTGAAGAAGTTAGGAGCCAAAAGAATCAATGTGTATGGGGATTCAGAGTTAGACATTAGGCAAGTCAACGGGGAGTATAACGCAAATCATCCCAGACTTCGGGCCTACCAAAACGATGTCATGGACCTTTTAAAAACATTCGAGGAGTCCAAACTGATTTTTGTCCCAAGAAAAGGAAATGTTGTAGCCCACAATTGAGCCTTTGCAGCTAGAACATGCTTAACGCCATATGAAACCAAAGACTGCACGACTCAGATAAAATTTAGACCAGTCGTTCCTGATAACGAAAAATATTGGCAAGTTTTCAACGAAGACAAACAAATAGAAGACTTCATGCAATTCAGAAATGAATTCGAACTACACAGTTCAGATTCAAATTATGAAACAGATTGCCCTAGTGAAGAAAATTTTCTTGTTGAAGAAGAGTCGCCTCCTGAACTTGCCGATTTAAATCTATCGTCAAGCAAACCTCAAAGTAAAACAGAATGGATTGCAGGGGTAGAAGCAGAGAACTTAGAAACTCTGCAATCCAATGATGAAAGTTTTCCAAAAGGTCTAGTACCATTAGAAGAGTCGTTTGATTTTAATGATGTGGCCAAAAAGCCAAAACTGGAACCTGTAGAGACTGAAGTGGAAGAGTGCAATATAGGCAGTGAACTTAAACCCATGATGATTAAACTGTCTAAGACTTTACCAGCTCGCATTAAACTCAAATACATAGAGTTGTTTAAAGAGTTTTCTGATGTTTTTGCGTGGAGTTATGAAGATCTTAAATCCTATGGCACTGAAATAATACAACACAAAATCCCTCTTAAAGGAAACCAAAACCATTCAAATATAAACTGCGCAGAATAAACCCTGTTCAGTTACCATTGGTTCAGAAGGAAATCATGAAAATGTATGATGCTGGTATTATTGTCCCTATTAGATATTCTGAATGGGTATCTAATCTAGTGTCTGTTAGGAAGAAAACCGGAGAGATCAGGCTTTGTATAGACTTTAGAGACTTAAACAAAGCTTCATTAAAATACAACTACCCTTTACCTAAGATGGATCATATTTTACAAAGGGTGGTAGGGTCTAGAAGAATTTCTTTGCTTGATGGCTACTCAGGGTACAATCAGATTTTAGTTCACCCTGCTGATCAATTAAAGACAGCCTTTACTACACCATGGGGCACTTTCATGTATGTGAAAATGCCTTTTGGTCTAATGAATTCTGGAGCAACTTTTCAAAGAGCCATGGACATAGCATTCTCGGAAGAACTAGACTAATTCATCATTATATATCTTGATGATGTCACTGTGTTTTCAAAAACTGATGAAGAGCACTTACAACATTTAAGAAAAGTTTTCGAGAAATGCAGAAGGTTTGGAATATCCTTAAACCCTAAGAAGACACTATTTGGTCTCCAAGAAGGTAAACTTCTTGGACACATTATTTCAGAAGAGGGTATAAAGATAGATCCAAAGAGGATTGAGGCCATATTGCAAATCTCTCATCCTCGAAACATCAAGGAGTTGCAATCTTTCATTGGAAAGATAAACTTTTTGAGAAGGTTCATCCCCAACTTGGCTGAGCTCCTTAGGAATATCACAAACATGTTGAAAAAGGAGCAAGGGGTAAAATGGACCTCAGAAGCAAAGACATCCTTTGAGCTGGTGAAACAAGTGTTAACCAAAACACCGGTTCTCATAAGTCCTGATTTTTCAAAAGATTTTTATATCTTCTCATTTGCATCAGAACATACCATAGCTGCTGTCCTTTTACAGAAAAATCCACAAGGACAAGAGCAGCCTATTTCATTCTTTAGCAAGGCATTGAGGGATGCCCCTTTGAAGTATAACATTATGGAAAAGCAAGCTTTTGCTTTGGTTAAAGCATTGAAAGACTTCAGAGTATACATCCTTCACTCACACATCATTGCCTTTGTCCCTAATTCGATTGTTAAAGACATTCTAACACAGGACCCAGATGGTAAGAGAGGTAAGTGGATTGCTGTTATTCTCGAATATGATTTAGAGATAAAACCCACTAAACTCATCAAAGGCCAAGGTCTAGCTAGATTAATGGCTGAATCCAATTTTGAAGTTCTTGATATTAATATGATTGATGCTTTGGATGACTAAGAAGGATTCTCAACTCCTATTGTTGAAAACCATTTTATGAATTCTTCTTGGTTATAAAACCCATTTTTTGTAGTTTAATAAAGTTAGCCCAAAAAATATTTTAAAAATAATTAATTATTTAACATTAGCCCACCAAAAAAAGGGCGCACAAAATAGGAAACATGAAATTCGCCCCCGATTTTCCAGGTTTCCATGGCATTCGCCCCCGATTTTCCAGATTTCTATGGCATTCGCCCCATTTTTTCAGTTTTCAGTGGTTTGGAGAGGTGGCTGGGCTTTGTGCACACCGATTTTCTAAGTTCTTGCTGGCTAAGCGAGGCCGACTCTCTCTGGTCCGTCCCTCTCTGGTCCGTTAGGGCCTCCCATAGTTCGTATATAGCAGAGATCTGAGATACATCTGGAAAAAAATTGTTGATTGGCTGGATGGAGTTGCGAATACTGGAAAAGTGGAGCTTGGTGAAGTCCAGCTTGCATCTTACCTTGCAGAAAGAAATCGAGCTACAGGCCACCCTTTCTTCCGATATGGTAAGTCATGATTATACATTAGTCTCTGCTTTATATGCATTTATTTTGTTGCCATGAATGAAGGTTCAAACTTCAAACATATACGGTGAGAACAAATACTTGTAGCTAAAATGGGGCTTCACAAAATTTCAATGTTGGGTATAATATTATTTCAACAGAAAATTTTGGCTTAGGGATTGTTTCATTATCATAATCATTTCCATTGTGGACTTGACACAAAAATGCGTAGGAAACCTCTGTGAAAGTTTTCTTAGACATCTTCCAGCAGATTCCAGTGTCTAAATTTTGTTTCATATCTGTAAAAACAAAAGTAATAATCTATATGACAACAGATAGAAGTTATTTTGGAAGCTCATACTCCACACCTATATGCATACCATACAAATAAAAATTTCCTTCCTAATCATACATCTAGAGATAGATATGGCATTTCCATGTTTCCTCAAAGTTGGAAGCACTATTTCTGAAACTTGTACCATGTCCAAAACTTGTTTCCTTAATTCTGGTTGACATAGAAAGCAAGGAATAACTGTGACTTGGTCTGAGAAGATAAACATCCCTATACTTAGAAATTGTTTGTGGCATTGCTAGAGTATTTGGCATTTGCAAATACAACAAAGCACATGAGGATTCTTTTCTCTTTTGAATTACAGTAATAGAAATGATGCATGTCCCTTATACTGTGGGGAAACTGTTTTTAATTGCACATGATGCATCCCCACTTTTTCTTTGATATGGAATTTGTGTGTGTGTGTATGCATGAAAGTAGAAACAAAATATGCATAATTTCATATTATGATTGTTATGTTTCAGTTTGTTCTCTTTACGATACCACCATTGACATATGCTTTCAATGTATGCATAGATTTTATTTATTTAATTGGCTTCTTTTGATTGTCTATTCACTTTAATGTAATTTTTGTTTCTGTGTCTCTGCTTTCTAGACTGTATGATTCTGTCAGTTCCAGCCACTGGGTATGAATATTAAATCATAGCGTTCTTCAGTGATCTATGTTTTTGGAAACCTTACCATATCTTGTTTTTTATATCAATTTGTAAGACTGATGGAATTGAAACATAGGTCTCTTGTATTCCTGTTATTGTTTTTCTGTCCCTTTCAAAATGTTGGTATATTTCTGTCTTTGTTGAACACATGAAATGATAGAAATGTTTAATTTCAGAAGTTGAAATATTACTTGTTTTAGGATGCTTCGTTTTGCATGATTATGTTGTTCATTAGTTAAAGACTTAAGTGAAAAGCTCATTGCCATGAGGTATATGAAATCCTTGAAAGTTGTTCCTCGTTCCCAAAATCTGAAAGAGTTAGATGAGTTATATCCTTCACTATTTGCAACCCTAGTAAATTGTACAAATATAAGTGTACCTTGTCCCTTTTCATTTTTGTCTTGTTGTACACTCTCATTTATGATATGCGACCTCTAGTATACGTGGCCTTACAAATGATTTTAGAAAAAAAGTTATTTTTTCTTTGTGCAATGATGTTTAAACTTTATTGAATGGGAGATAGCTCATATAGCATAATATCAAGACAACAACATGCTCAAAATTACCAGAACTGGTAGGTGATTGATTGAGAGTTATAGATGAGAAGATAGATAATATAATTTTATTAATGTTCAACAGCTACCAAAAATATATGTAAATTACTAAATGGGACAAGGAAACACAGTCGGTGACACTAAGTTGTAGGGGTGCACTGGGCTACTCAGAAAGCATAAAACAAATATGTGATTTAAATAATGCAATGACAGGAAGAGTGCAAGAAAGAAAAATCAATTGTCTGTCTGTAAGATGAGATGAGGATATGTAGAGTGAGAAAGAAAGTCTCTCACTGCATCCATTGTTGCGAAGGCACTGATAGAATATCTAGTGATGTTGTCTTGAGAGTGTCCAAGGTTTGGAGGACCTAGCTGGTGACCATGGGAGGCACGCGGGAGCCATGACCAGAGAGAGAGAGAGAGAGAGAGAGAGAGAGAAATAGTTTCCTAATATTGAAGGTCAAATGAAAGAATCTTATGATATGGGCTTGGTTCAGGCTAGAGTGTAGATCTGGTCTATGCTAAGGATGGGTACTCCTCTAAACCCCAGTGGGAAGGACTCGATTGGAATTTGGACCTAGAACAAGAATTATAAGGTATACATGGTCTTACAAGCTTGGAAACTGCTGTGTGGAACACCAAATCTGTCTGTTTCTTAGCACAACCAAGAACCGAAGTAGGCAGAAAGGAGGAGGTAATTAGTCTTATGGGGCAGTGTTTGGAAGAAACCTACAAGTACCATTATTTGCAAGTTACTGCATCATGCTGTGTTTAGAGCCAAATACCTCCAGTTAGGATATTGGATGAAAGTGGAGTGGCGCCCTTATGAATCGTACACTTCGAAAGAGATGGTGTTGTGGGAGATAACAGTGTTCGGCCTCAAGCGCATGCACAAACTCGCTTTCAGACTCCAACGCCGACTAATAACACAGAGGCACCGTGATTTTCGCCAATTTGTTCAGCGGTATGCACCTTCCTTCCCTATTCAGCGGTATGCACCTTCCTTCCCTTTCTCGATTTCAAAATCTCTGTTTCAAGATGACATTGATAAGTATTTCTGAAATTTTCAGTGAAAGAGATTTCACAATTTTGATTAATGTACTAAAACACATTAACAGTGAAATGCAAATTAAAAACTTGTGAAAGAGGGTATCCACAGTGCTACGAAGATTTTAAATAAGCCCAACTTCGAATGGCTTTCCAATGATTTACAGCACAAGCATATACATCAAGTTCACAAAACATGCAAAATGAGTCATTGGCAGGCTCACAACCATTGTATCTGCATCTCTAGACAAATAGAAAACCTAACCATGTTTTCCAGAAACATTATTCAATGTAATTCATATTATTGAATACCATTCTATGCAAATAAGCACAGAAGACAGTTAAATACCCTTGTCCATAGGGGATTCAGACACAATTCGAAACATCAAAAGATACAGACATAAACATCAAAATATATCGACTTCAAGAACAGGAGTTTCCATGATCGGAATAAGCTTTAAAATATCCATTGTCACAACATAAGAGGTATATCAAAACACAGGTTTAATGGATTGCATAGATACTCCAAAATCTCAAAACCAGGATCACTAATCATTGAAAAGCGTCCAAAATTGGCAAAACAATAAAATAGTGATTTAACGTAATAATGAGATGACCATTCCTGCTTTGTCCTTGAAAGTCTTACGATTTCATCCAGTTGTTAATTAAGAAAATGCAAATCAATCAAAAAGAAGGTAATCTGCTATATCTGTCAGGTCTTTTTAGTTGCTTTTGTTTCCTTCTTTTTTGGTTCTGCTTTCACTTTATCCTTGTCTGCTTTTCCTATTGCATCTTTCACAGATTGCTCTTTGGAAGTTTTTTCCACTTTTGAAGGCTTCTCTTCTTTGCTGGGAGCTTTTCTCTTCTCTGTTTTAGTAGCCTTTTGTTTCTCTTCTGCAGAGTCCTTGTTTTCCTGTTGGGATTCTTTGTTTGAATTCTTTTTAACCTTCTTCTCAGTTTCCTTTTCAGCCTTCTTTGGGGCATCCTTCTCTACCTTCTTTGAGGTGGTCTTCTTCTTCGATGCATCCTTTTCCGTGCTTGCTTTCTTCACACCTTTGTCATGTTTGGCTTTTTCATTTATCTTTTCTTCATTGACTTCTTTTTTGGGCTTGGATGGTTTTCGTTCCTTCTTTTCCTTTGCAACCTTTTCTTCTTTGTCTCCCTCTTCTACAGGTTCCTGCTGCTTGACTTTTTTCTCTATGTTCATTTTGGCTTTTGTTTTTTGGGTCTCAGCTTCAGCTGCCTTAGCGCCCTCTTCAGAAGCAACTTTCTTACTAGTCTTTCGAATTTCTGCTTTCTTTTGGTTCTTCAATTCATCTGACAGCTTAAACGAGGCCTTCACCTTGGTCAATTTACCCTGCTCACTCATATTTTTCAATTTCTTGTTGAGAAAATTTTTAAAGTTGGGTGACAACTTATCTTGATACTTAACTTGCAAGTATTTACAGTTTGCATAATGACTTGATCCTGCCCTTTCTTTCAATGAAGATATAGCATCTATGATCATCTGCAAGAAAAAAAAGAATTATACAATTAAATTAATAGCACATTCAAATAACCCCGGGAGATTAAATCACAGATGCAACCCCATGAGGAAATATAAATCAACAAATGAAATTCTTTACGAGTTTGTTAGAAAGCAACTCATGGAAAACCTGATAGACTGAACTGAAACCTTTCTAGATGACTCTATAATAAACCCTCTTGAAATTCAAACCCACATTGTTGAAAAACATTAAAATATTCAATCTACGGATGCCAATTATAAAAAATTTCAATCCACATAAATTCTTCCATACCTGGTGTACCAACCTTTGGATCTCTCAACAATAAATACAACCCACCTTGGAACAATTATGACCAAACAAAAGCCAAGTAGCAAAAAATAATAGGAAAAATAGAAAATGGACAAAGATCCAAATAGAACCAAAATGGCTAAGATCAATAACAGATGCAGTTAGGATAGCTACCCCAATGAACAGAAATTGAACAAGTGCAGGAGAAGAGAAGAAGAGAAATAAAATACCCTGCACCATGGGGGAACGTCCCATTCACCAAAAACAGTAACAAAAACCCCGTCATTGCTCTCCCAGTGATCTGGATACTCAACATCTTAATTAAAAGTGCATAGTATCTGAGAGACAAATTTAAAGTAACCATGAACCATCTAAACCTGGGTTAAATCTCATGGTTACAAAGCTGGAAGCTGAATATATTAAGTTTTAACTTCACAACCTCAACCTCCAGATGCATATCAGAGAAGAGTTTAGCTGGGTTTGAAAGTGTTCGAATTCAATGAATCCAATTTCACCATCTAGATTCAAACTAGTATTACATAGACACAAAAAAGAGTTGATTGCACTGAGAGAAGCAAGATGCTCCTAAAGCCTAGGATGGGAGAGAGTTTCAATTCTTTAACAGTGCATACAATTCAACTGAGATGAAAAATTTGTACAAACCCAAACCCATCTAAACCTGGGTTTGTAATGGAGCTTGCAATGCTGAAGGTTGCATATATCAAGTTCCAACTTTACAACATCAAGGTGATATTAGAGCAAGGTTTACATGGTTTTATAACAGTATCTACATTCAATGCACACAATCCATCATTTATATGCAATGCATTGTTACTTGCACAAACAAAGAGTTGATTGCACCAAGAGAAACAAGGTACTCTACAGCTTTGGGAGTGTAGACCTCCAAAATTGTTCAAAACTAGATGATAAAATCTGTTGGGTTCAAACAATAACATTTACACTATTGATAGTATGCTTTGATGCATTAGATGAGACCTCTGTGGGCACACTCTCTTGCAATGATGTTAGAAACCAAAGATTTCAACCAAATTATCCTCACCACTGTCAAGGCCAAACAGATAAGGTTAGGATCTACAGATAAAAGGTGCTCTGCCATGTATATATAACAGGTTGAGTAAATAGAGCCTCTAGGTAATGAGAACACTGTTACGCATATATGAGCCTCAATTGTTGTTTTGTAAAAGAAAAATTGATGGTTTAGCAGAAAGCAACTCCTCAAATTTCAATACCATGAGGAAAACTGATATTACACTCCAAATATCTAATCCCATAGGGGGTATTGGTCTCACATCATGATTAATGTACTAAAACACATTAACAACGAAATGAAAATTAAAAACTTGTGAAAGAGGGTATCCATAGTGCTACGAAGATTTTAAATAAGCCCAACTTCGAATGGCTTTCCAATGATTTACAGCACAAGCATATACATCAAGTTCACAAAACATGCAAAATGAGTCATTGGCAGGCTCACAACCATTGTATCTGCATCTCTAAACAAATATAAAAGCTAACCATGTTTGCCAGAAACATTATTCAATGTAATTCATATTATTGAATACCATTCTATGCAAATAAGCACATAAGACAGTGAAATCCCCTTGTCCATAGGGGATTCAGACACAATTCGAAACATCAAAATATACAGACATAAACATCAAAATATATCGACTTCAAGAACAGGAGTTTCCATGATCGCAATAAGATTTAAAATATCCATTTTCACAACAAAAGAGGTATATCAAAACGCAGGTTAAATGGATTGCATAGATACTCCAAAATCTCAAAACCAGGATCAATAATCATTGAAAAGCGTCCAAAATTGGCAAAACAGTAAAACAGTGATTCAACGTAATAATGAGATGACCATTCCTTCTTTGTCCTTGAAAGTCTTACGATTTCATCCAGTTGTTAAGTAAGAAAATTCAAATCAATCAACAAGAAGGTAATCTGCTATATCTGTCAGGTCTTTTTAGTTGCTTTTGTTGCCTTCTTTTTTGGTTCTGCTTTCACTTTATCCTTGTCTACTTTGCCTATTGCATCTTTCACAGATTGCTCTTTGGAAGTTTTTGCCACTTTTGAAAGCTTCTCTTCTTTGCTGGGAGCTTTTCTCTTCTCTGTTTTAGTAGCCTTTTGTTTCTCTTCTGCAGATTCCTTGTTTGCCTGTTGGGATTCTTTGTTTGAATTCTTTTTAACCTTCTTCTCAGTTTCCTTTTCAGCCTTCTTTGGGGCATCCTTCTCTACCTTCATATTCTTATGACTTGTTTTTGTTGATGTAATTTAGACCTCATAACATGTCTCATTGTCATTGGATCTCAATACAAATGCACTGTCTCTTGTCTTCTTCATATTAGTGTTGGTCCCTTCTTGAGTCATAGTGACTTTGGCCTTGTCTTTTCATGCTTCTTTGGATCACCATTATAACTAGGATCTCCTCCGACTCATGCTTAGAATCACTGTAGAATAGGTTTAGTTAAGGTTTTTTGTACTTCATTCTTTGAACTGTAACCCTCCCTCATTATTGTCTATGATCACTGAACTTCCTAACAAACTGTGATCTCACAAATTCACTTCTGAAGTTAATCTTATTTGACTTGAGATGTACCGAAACCCTTATCACTTGATTGCACTAAGACTGTGGCACTGTGGTGAGACTTCATCTCTATGAAATGTACCGAATGCTTAAGTTGATCCTAGCTCTTTGAAAGGTGTCTTGATATGGTGAAAAAGGACTGAACTAGCTCACTATAATTTGCTAAGATACCTCAGAATCTTAATTCCAGAAATGTCCTTGGAATCTTGATCTAACTAATTTGATCTTCAATGCAAACAGAACCTTCCACTGAGAATACTTCAAAGATGAATAAGTGATCTTCAAACTGCCTTGATCATGACCATAGCTCTGAAAACATGTTGAGAAATCCAAGGAGGTGGTAGTTAATCGATTTCTCTTATCATGACATTATCTTGTGATGTTTTTGTTATTATTATGGGTTCTTTCGATTTAACTTTTCTTATCATCAAGACTAATTCCAAACAACAAATAGAAGGACACAAGATGTAGGCACGCTGCAGGGCAAAACCCCACTCTTTGGGGAAAACCTAATCAAAATTCTTCCTTCAGTAGATTCAAGATGAGACGACCAAGCCACTAGACTCAAGACTACCTCCATCAAGTGACCTTGTCATGACAGTCAGCCTTCTTCACACTTACATCTTTGAAGAGAGCATCTCTGCAACCAATCTGAGCTTCTTCTTTCACTGTAGAAGCATAGAGTCACTTGTCACTATGGTAACACCAAGATAGTAGCACTGAACCATTTTTATTGTGGTAGCACTGAGATCTTCTAACTATGGTAGCATCATTGTAATAACACCAAGTTGAGGTAACTTGGAGAGCACCGAACTTGGTCACTGTGAGAACAACGAATTTGCATCCATTGTAATAACACTGAAACTCTGCAATTAATCCGAACTTCAGTGGTTACCTTGGTCACTATGGTGACATCGAACCTATGAGAGCACTAAGGTTTATTTTCTATGACAACACCGAAGCTAAGATCATCTTTGTACCCTTATCTGAGATCTTTGTACCCTTATCCAAGTTCCTTTACTGAATTACTAGTCCCTGCAATTAACATATGAACTTGCCTCTGCAATTAGCCTGAGATTCTAAGGTAAGGTAATGCGAAGACCCTAGCTTGGTATATATAGTGGTTCATGTGAGTAGTTGCTTAAGTTATTCAACCTGTCTAGAAATCCATATTTATCGAACACAGTTCATGAACATCAACATAGTTATCTTCCCTTATTGTTTCTCGCCAAAATGTAATTAGATGGTTGACTTCTAGCATCAGTAGTTACACTCCTGAACATAGGGTAATGCTAATCTTGGCCAATAAAGCACATTAAATTATAATGTACACCGAATACATTAGACAGAGGATCAGATATATGCACATTTTCTAGTCCAAGATGTGGAATACATCAAGGATAAATTATGTCTGGTCCTCATTTTGTCACTGGACACTCAACAGCCTATATGTATGCCCATCAACATACATCAACAAATTATATTTAACAACTCTTGGCACATCTCTGCTTTCACATTCTTAGATCACTTGTTTGTAAGATACATATGGCATATGCTTAGAGGCTTCATCCTCTTGTCATTCAACAATGTCACTAATGACAAGAACCAACCTATGTTGCAAACATGTCAAAAATGTGTTTTATATAGACTGAAATGCATTTCAACATCTTTACAATGCGTTTCCAAATGAAATTTGTCTAATTTTTCCTTGATTTAATTGTTAGGACCCACATTTTTGGTGTTATTGCCTAATCAAATGTTAATTATGAATAATGAGATTACTAGAAACATCTAAGACCAATAATTTTTCTTTAAAAAGGGTTTCACTCTCAGTTTGTACCAAAATGTTGTTAATTAATTGTGAATTAATTGTTAACATAACCACTAATAGTTTCAGAATGTTTGAGAGTGTTTCCAACCTCATCAGTCTTCATATGGAGAAAATAGAATTTCATATCCTATTCAAAATTTAGCAGACTTAACAATTTTTAGAATTTCACAATTGTTTTGATTAGATTATATTATGCATGAAGGAAGGTATGCTATTGGTGGTTAATCAAGAGCATCAAGCCCTTTATGTACCTCAATGTTAGTGATATTGCTTGTTGGACACCTCCATCGTGGCCTCAGAAAAAATTAACCCTTCACTCAACCCAGAATCATTGATCAATGATCAGGCATGCTAGGTTTTTCATAGCATAATTTAATGCTTGGATTAGGTAAATTCATCAAAATTGGGTGGTGCTAACTGATGTCGCTAGAGAATTGAGGTAGAGGCAAAGGGTGATACTAATGATGAAGATCCCCTGTTTCCAAATTTTTGGGGAGTCGCATTTCTAGTGCACTTTCATTTCATAAATGCATACCCGTTTCTCCATATCATGCAACTTAGGAACCAATCCATAGAAATTTCTCTCTATAATATAATTCCAATTTTGAATGCTGCTCGTGTGTTTCTATGCAAATATAGCTAAATGAAAAATGCAATATTATAATAGATAATCAAATCTGTCTCAAAATATCCCCAAAATTACAAAATGTCTGTAGAAGAGCTGTATTTCCCATATCCTTCCATCCCCTTTAAAACACTATTATAAAAAAGCACATTTTCCCAACCAAATGTGCATATATAGCTGATACATACCAAAATTCATGACTTCTAGTTTAACAGAGCAAAAATTCTTAAACCTGCAAACAGATTTATATAATTAATTTATTCAATAGTTTGGCTTTTGGACAATTGTAGTCTGAAAATCAACTAAACCTACCTATAGCTGACACATTCACTCTCAAACTAGCTTCCTGTCTATTCTTTTCTTGTTTTTAAGAACCGTTACTTTTGCTTAAGTGACCAAAACACCAGCTCAAACAGATGTTACACCAGCCAACAGGGATGATACAGCATTTCAGAAATCTGAAACACCTCTGAAACATTTAAACCATGTTTCAGAGGAATTATGTACAAGTAAATGTCTCTGAAGCACCAAAATGTGTTTCCAGCACCCCAAGGTGAAGCTTCTGGTAAAGGTGGGTGGGATACATGTCTCTGAAGCACCAAAATGTGTTTTTTGGTAATATTTTGGTTATTGTTAGTGTCACTCCTCCTCTTTTTGTTTTATCTGAAAGAGGGAGGAACAGGATACAGATTATTAAAAAGGGAGAAATCCCGCTGGGGTTTCTGTTTTTATTGGAAGGATGGAGTTAAAGACCCGACGGTTTTTGATAAAACTCACTTTGATTATGTTGTATTAGGATTACATGTTCCCCATTTGTAAATACTTATAGCAAAAACAGTCTAAGTAGTGAAGTTCATTTTTTGAAGATATAGTAAAGAACAATGTGGCGATTAAATGGCATGTTAGCCTACAGGATTTTGTGTTGTAAATGTAAGATTCTCAATTTTTTTAAACTGATTTGGTACACTATATAAATCAGGGTTTTTTCTACTAATTTTTTTTTTAATAAATTGAAAGATTTAGAATTTCATTTGAATACATTTTAAACCAATTTGCATGAAGATGACAGATGGTAGACCTCCTGAAAAAAGAAAATTACGTACAATGAAAATGATTTGCGTCTAAAAATGGTAACATTGAACATCTTACCCTCTGTAGTATACCATATAAATAGAGGTTTAGTTGTAGTATAGTTATTAAAATTTAAATGTTATCCTATTTTGTTATACCTTACCATCAGTGTCTTTGACATCAGTATGTTGAACATACTTTGTGCAATATCAATATGTTGAACATGAACATCATACCATGCGCAATATATGATATACATAGGCTTATACAGTATAAATAGACTGAACTGTTACTAAAAATTTAACTGCCTCTTACTAAAGTTTAACCATTCTCTTATTTTGTTTTTGTAAGGATCAGAGTCTCTACTTACAAGTCTAATGCTTGGTCGCATGGTCAATGTGCGAGCATTGATCAAAACCTAAAGTGGCCAGGTCTTGAGTGAGTCGAGTCTATAAGTTTGAGTCTGTAAGTTTGAGTCGATCTCGGTGGAGATCAGAGATATCAGATGACTTTTTGAGTGTAATCGCCAGTCATTTTTAGTAATAAAGAATGGTATCAGAGCCATGTTGCATTTCTTTTGAGCATATTGTTGGGAACATCTGAGTTTTCTTGAGTCTCGATAATTTCTGTTGCCTACTAAGCTGAGGATGGCGTCGAGGGCGTTTGAAGACTAGGAGATTAGAACTTCTTCCCAAGAGGAGCCGCGAAACCTGCTTTGTTTACGATCATATTTCTGATATAAATGGTACACAACATTTTGAAGAATTCTATCTTTACTCTGAAATCTGCATAAGTTTATAAGTCTTCCGCTATACATATATTTCTTCTCACTGTCATATTATTCAGTATGGAATCCAAACCTTCTTCTAGTTCTAGACATGAATTTGGTTCTAAGTCTTTTGAAGAATTGTTAAAAGAACATGAAGATTATGTTTTAGAAAGACAAAAGTATAGTTCAAATGCATCTGTCATTCAAGAAAGATCTGTGAATTTATTTTCTGAGCCCATCTCACCAGACTCATGGTCTTTACCTAAAATAGATGCTAAGAATGTTTATAAAAACTTAGGTCTGTTGGATACAATACAGTTTTGGAGGTATAAAACCAAAGAAGAAGTTTTACAAACAACCTCCAACAACAACATCCTTCACTCATTGAATATCATAAACCAGCCTGAGTTTGATGTTGCCAGAAAGGCTAGCTACAATTTTGCACACTTTGGTTATGTGCAAATCGGGATACAACCTCTACATAGGAAAGGTCAGGATGTCGCCTTCTTTTCCTGTGTTTTTGACAAATGATGGAGAGTGTTTCCAAAAGCTCTCACTGGGGGATGTCGAGGAACCCTCACATATGGACCAGCCTCTTGGTCCTGTACTCCCGATTTCTCCATCGCATTGACAGATCCTAATGTTGTCAACTCATTAATGTTGGGTCTGAAAACCCATGGATATGATTATTTTGATGATGATAGCAAGAATATTTCTATTTGGTGGTCATTAGTGGTAAAATTATATAAGAAAACTACCCCCTCTGTAGTTAAAGTTGTTTCCTCTCAGTCTGAATTTAACACTCTCATAACCCATGATTATGGGATGAATATGATTTCCCCACAAATGATTCCTCGAACTAAGTTAAATCCACCTGCAGAATGGGTAAACCATTGGGATTCAATCAGAAAACCATCAAAACCATCTCCTATAACCACATCCACTATATTCACTACCCGTGATGGGTCTGTCCATACCAGATTCTCAGAGTCGCATGCTGAGCATGGTGGATCCATTATAAATACTGTAAATACTCCCATCTATCTTAGTATAGACCTTGAAATATTAAAAAATTTCAATCATCATATGTTTTCTCAAGTTGCTTCTTCTAGTTCTCCCCTACTAGCAATTTGTGATCATCCCCATTGTTCAAAAACCTACTGTCAGTTCTCCTCACAGCCACCTACTCCTCATGGTGATAAAAAGGAAGGAAGAAATAGGGTGAATATGATTAATTTTGTTCCAAACAAGAGTAAGAACACAAAAGATCACACCAGGGCACAATTCTTCAGCATCCATGAAGAAATCGTTTTACAATCAATTGGGAAAAATAACTCCAAAGGCTTAAGATTCATTGATCCTTCAGAGATCCCTTTTTAAAGAAAGAATCCTGTGAATAAAATACCTAAGCATGTTGAGATACCATAGGATAGCGAAATCATTAGCTCTCTCAAAATCTACAAAGGTATTGGGCCTTATGATCTCTCAAAATCTACAAAGGTATTGGTACAGACTTGGGCCTCCACGTACCTTCGGGTATATTTGGGAGGACAAATTTTAGGTGCTATCCATCCATAGTGAACCGAGTCGGCCGCCTTTAAATTGTGATACACCGAACACAGCATTCAGGGAGATTGCATGCGCGTACTTCTTGGCTTGCCAGGAGGTATTCTGTAGTTCACAGTTTACTGGTAAACCCTTTTGCCTAGCATTACCCTCTTTTTGTTTATTTATTTTTGGTTAAAATTAATCAGTAATCGTGGAAGAACATAATCCTACCCCCCGTCGTTCCCATAGATTAGCTTTAAAACCAGTGACCACCTTTACCACCAGAAGTTACTTCTAGTAGGCAAAGGCGATCAAAATCTACCCAATAGTGATGTTGATGTTGTGGATGATATTACTTGATGCTTCATGATGGGTGTTCTTTCTCACTTTCACATAATATTGTTATAGCCTCTGCTTGATGCTTTTGTTGCTATGGTCATGTCAGGCATTAATTAATTGTCTTCAATGTTCAATGTGTGAAGAGTGCAAATGTTCCCTTGATGCGGTTTAAATTCAGGCACACTAGACTGCTGTTATGCACCATATTTCCCTGGCTCCTACATATTAGAATATGCCCAAAATGATTTTGGAGAGTGATATCCATTCATGGAAGGATATTTTCACTCGTCTTTCATGGAAGTTTATTTGCACTCATCTTTCATTCTCTCATGAACCAAGTGAAATTTCTTGGGGAATTTCTAATCAACAAGTTTTAGGAGTTTGTGTCAGATTTGGGTAGACTCGTAGAATGATTAGATTGTGGCTTCTATAAACTCTTTTTTTCAACCCATGGATGCATGGGTTAAATTTTCACTTGATTTTCAATTTCCAATGATTTGACACTAAGAATCATTGGTTAACTGTGGTGATTCACTGACTTCTTTTCTTCTTTTTTGCCCCTTTCCCTTAGATGGTCATTCATGGGAGGGGAAGTTCCAATGAATGTATGATTTGTGGTGTGCATTTAGCTATTGGTTAACTCTTTGGTAACATCCCATGACTGTTATTTCAATGGAACTTGGTTAAATAACAAACACTAAGTGCTAATTAGGAGTTTTAAATGTTTGATACAATAACTAATTTTGGTTTATAGAATCCCACATGTGCTTTTTTGGGCCTGAAACTTTACATGGCACCCATGTGTTTACAAATCATGGAAAACATTTGAGTCTTTTTAGGTTATTTCATGGCCATACTGGACGTGTTTCACTATGGAAATGAAACTATGGTCAACAGGAGGACAATGTCTTAAGGGATTTCTTTCCATTGATAAGTAAAAGAATCACTAGTAATTGACTAGTTTCCTTCCTCACTTTTATCATGGAAAATGATAGAGGATATGTTTCAACTTCTTATAACCAATTCTTTACAACTTAAGGGAGAGGTGTTTTGGAAAGGATGATTAAAGTTATTGTACTATTTTGTTGTTTTGTTTAAAGCTTTCAAGTGTTCATTAGGTGATTTGGAGATATGATTTAATTTAGTGGAATTTTTTTTATATTTTATATTTGAATGATGTTCTTTGTTTTATAGATGATGACTCATGATGTTATTGTTTTGTGTATAATGATTTATTTTTGCTTTTGGGCTTGGGCCTTGGCGCAACATTTTAATAAAAAATTGCATAATGGTTTTTGTGAACATTACACTTATTTTACTTTGAAAGCTACTTACAAATCTAGTAATTCTCAACTCTTGGAAACTGTTGATGCAGGTTTCTAGATCGATTTGAAATTTTACTTCTGGAATATTCAGTGAGATGTCAAAATCTAATCCTGGGAAGAAACTATCAAGGCAAATTGATGTATTATCATACTTTAAAAAGTCTCAATCCAAGAATACACATTCTCTTCATGCTTCAAGCTCCTTTGAACAATCTGTTACTGAGAGAGATGTTAACTCTTGTGAAAATGAATCTGATATCCATATGATGGATGAAATAATAGGTTCCTCAAGTGATCAGGGTGAGATAAATGCAGTTTCAACAGAAATTAATGATGAAAATGTTAAAGATATTTCCTTGGAAGGTGACACAAACCATTCATGGAAAAGGAAAAAAGGCCAGTGGACCATAGGGAGAAAATTCGAAGATGATTGGCTCTCAAGTTTTCCATTTATTGAAGAAATACCTTCTACAAATGAGGATTTACGAGAAGTTAAATGTCTTGCGTGTAGTTGGAAAAGTTGCAAGGTAGTGAAATTTCAGATGAAGCTAGATACAGTACAAAAGCATGCAGGAAAGGTTTATGAAAATAAAATTGTAAATGGTAAAGAGAAATCTATTGTCAGATGGAAATATTTGGAGGAATGTCGACATAGCCAATGTGTGGAAGAATACAAAAAATATTTAATAAATAAGAAGAAACTTGAGGCAAGTGGAGGAACCATCATATCTCAATTTGAAAAGATGATGGAAAGAAGTTTGTTATCCAAGAAGATACAATTGAGCACTGTATTTCACATCTTATGTAAAGGTCGTCCTATGACAGATTATCCAGATCAGATGAAATTTCTATCTTTTCTTCACGTGCCAAACTTTCCATCTTCTCATTGGTCCGTAACTAGTGGTTGGGAATGGGCGAGATATCTAGCTCAAGTAGAAATTGATGATTTGAAACAGGAGATTGCAAATGCTAGGTTTTTGGCATTGTCTTTGGATGAGGTTACAGCTATTGATAATACTTCATGGATTTGCATGAGCATTTATATGGTTAATGACCATATTAGGCATTCCTATCTACTTGGGATTAAAAAGATGAGAGAGACTTCTACAGCTGAAAATATTTATGAACTTGTTCTTAATACTTTGAAGGAAAGTGGTATGGATCATTTAATGATTTGCAAAAAAGTTGGTATGTGTTGGAGCAGATGGAGCATCGGTAATGCAAGGACAAAGGAACGGTCCTTTTTTTAGACTACAACTATCAGCTTCGCCATATATGATTAATATTCATTGTATGGCTCATAGGATGAATCTTGCATTTAAAATAGTAAGCAAGTTTCCATTAGTTTCAAAAGTTGAAGATCTTGTACGTGAGACGCATGCATACTTTTCTCGTAGTCCCAAACAATATTTAGAGTTTCAACAATTTGCAAATGGTGTTACGGATGGAAAAAAACTACTGAAAGATGTTGATACAAGATGGATCTCATTAAATGGACCAGCTGATATAGAAACATTATTGACATTGGCTGGAATTCTTCCTATGCTACATGAAATGAATGTCCTCGTGAAAATGTCTCAGAATCGCACAATGTATATTGCCGAATACACAAATGCGAGAAAGTCAGCATGCCTTGCATTGGATAATTTGTATATGATGCCGGACTCTTTTACTGGTCCAGAGTTTACAAGTTGGACTAAGATCATCAATATAGAAAATACTGAAAAATTTTTGACGTTTGATGAAAAAGGGATACTATGTATCACAGTGCATGGGTATATGGTCCCCTTTCATTATATTAGTAAGATGGGACGAATCACCAAAGATTGCCCCGTGTCAAGAGACCAATTTGATAATATTGTGATCTCAGTGAGACAAAATTTGATAGAAATTGCAAGATCACTATCATCAGAGATAAGAGAATGATTTCCTCAAGATGAATTGTTGGAGGCCATGTGTGTGGTATACCCTCAATATTGGAACAATTGTCAATGTCCAAGAAATTTAAAGTCTGATTTTCAAAAGAGATTAAAATGTCTAGTAGACCACTTTTGCAAGAAAGTCTCGATACATGGAGAACAGATTGAAGGTATTTTAGATTCATCAAAATTGTATCAAAAAGGTGGACGCTTTGCTGAAACAATGTGGAAGCAATATCCTTTTTTGGAGAATCCTAATGAAAATGGTGCTATAACAAGATTATGGAATACTTTAAGTGCTAGCCAATACCTGCAAGAAAACATATCAGAATATTTTAAATTAGCAGATTTGTGTCAAACCATGATTTTGGGATCAGTGGAGGATGAGAGAATGTTTAGTGCACTATCATTTTTGAAGTCAAAGTTGAGGAACAAGCTTGATAAACCTATGGATACATGTTTAAGATTATATGTAACAAAGTATGACGTTGACAATTTTCCATATGAAAGAGCACTAGCGCTTTGGCAATCAAATTGTGATAGAAGGGGAGAAAACAATATAACAAATTTATCTAATGAACTTGATACAGAACATAATGTTTTGGAGGCTCATAATGACAATACATCTGGAGAAGATCATGTTCACAATGTAGAAAATGATGACCAAGATGAGAATTAGGAAATTGAAATACCCTAGGACTCTTATTTTGGTATACATGTTCTGTTTATCATGCAAGATTACTACATGTCAAATTCAGGTAAAAATGGGTTCTATATTTTGTATTTTTCATTGTAACATTGCAGCTACATTTCTTTCATGTGTGTTATTTTAAGATTGATGTTTCATATTTAATCCTTACATTGTTTGTTTCTTATTTGTGACGGGAAATGAAGCTGGATTTGATGATTTTGGGACCTATTTCTTTTCACATAGATAGTGTTTGACTAGTATTAAATGATAAATAACTAATTTAACAAGACTAATGCAAAGCATCAATGTGCTCATTCAAGTAAATGAAACTACCTTGATGTCTAGCTTTGACATCTTGGAAAATTTTAATGGTATATATGTTGCTTGTGTTTGGGGAATTTTGCTGAGTTTCGAGTTTTATATTTTCTTGGAAAATAATTATTGATATTTGGAAAATGTGTGATTTTATATTGGTATTGGAAATGAAGCTAGTTTTGATCTTTGATTGGAAATGACGTCGGATTTGATGAAGTTGGGACCTATTTCTTTTCACATAGATAGTGTCCTAGTATTAAATGATAAAGAACTAATTTAAGAAGTCTAACGCTAAGCAACAATGGGCTTATTCAAGTACATGAAATTGTGTTAATGTCTAGCCTTGATATCTTTGAAAATTTTAGTGGTTTGTTTGTTACTTGTTTAGAGGATTTTGTTGAGTTTGAAATTAGTCTCTTGAATGCTTATGGTTCTCATATCATGCATAGATCGATAGATCTAGTTATATTATTATAATCATTATTGTTTTCTTTATATATTTGATGGTTTGAGGAAAGATATTTTATTTATTTTCACTTTGTGGCATG
>CM076577.1:1198864537-1198939112 GCA_034641835.2 Pinus albicaulis
AATGCTGACAATGTGCATGATGAAAATTTAGGTACAGACAGAATTGAAGAGTTAAAGAGCACCTGAAATAAAATTCATATCTAGAAAACAACATTAACACAAATATGATCACAGAAGACATTGTTTGTGAAAATATTACCCATATTTTTCGAAAAATATCCGATTAGAAACACCACAAGTTGACTTTAACCCCTAAGGATGGTGCAAAAGCATCGCTCTCACCTTGTTAGAAAACTTGAAGGCATGCCTGAAATGGGTCAAAGTATCAACCACTGTTCTCTTCTCCACCGTAAGACTCAGCAGCTCATGAATTACTGCACAGGCATGCTTCTCAGCCTCCATCGAATTATGAGATAGAGCGATCTTGTCGAATTCAAATTACTTGTTGGCTCATGCTATCGAATAGAGCTTGACTAATATTACAGAATATAAGTTAGTTGAAACTTGAAACTTGTTTTTATGAGTGGAGTAATGTTTGGTCAATTTAGTGTGTCCTAAATTGCTGCATTTAATTGTCAATCCGGGAATCGTAAGCTGATGAAGTGCGGCGCACTATATGTGCAAGATAACCTCTTTCTTAACTTTTTGTCGTTTTTGGTCTTTCTAAGGTGAAATTGAAATTCTAAAGTGAAAAACAAGCTTGGTTATATTTGTTCAAGGAAGTGATATCCCCTATAATGATTTACCAATCTTGAAACTTTAAAAGCAAATTGAAATTACAATGACAAGACTTGAAAGAAAGTAAAAGTGTACTGCTGAAATGAAAAGGTGCCGCTAATCTAATGAATCAAAACAGGAAACTAGTGAACATGAAAACCAAACTATTCTTGCTGCCAACTGAACACAAAAGAAACTACGCTTATGGAAATTCAAAATTGCAATAAAATAAATCTAAATCAGATTACATCAATTCATTTTCTGACCCTTCATCATTAGACCAACTATGACTTGCGGAAGTAATCATAAACAACTTGTGTAACTGATTATTTAATTTGCAGAAAGTAAACTAATACTAAACCATACACACATGATTCAATCCCTCGCCATCAGTCCAGCTGTGGCTTTCGGAGGCAACTGAAGATGTCATACATGATTTAATATATCTAAGTTTGCAGAAAAAGAAACTAATACTAAACTACACATTTCATAATGCAGCCCCTCACCATCAGTCCAGCTGTGGCTTTCGGAGGTAACTGAAGACGCTATGAGCAACTTAATATATCTAATTTTGCAGAAAAGAAACTAATACTAAACTACACATTTCATCATGCAGCCCCTCACCATCAGTCCAGCTGTGGCTTTCGGAGGTAACTGAAGACACTATGAGCAGCTTAATATATTTAAATTTAACTACTAAATCAGATAAACAAAACTGAAATGTACAAAGCAAGACTGAAGTTAAACAAATGCTATGAAAAGGAAACTAGTAGCAGAATAATGTTAGTTTCATATCATTAGCCAAAATACTATGAAAATGCCCCGGGCTGTCTACCTAAAACCTGCACAAGAAAACTGATCAGTGATTTAACAATCATAAAAACATGAGAAACAAGAATGCAATGGAAATTATAGAAATGTATGAACATAAATGAAACAACTATGAAATATGAACATGTAATGGATTATGATACAATGACTTTTTAAAGAAATGAAATGAAATATATATACATTAATACACAGAACCTCGGCTGAGCAGGGGCCCTCTACACAGCTCTGGTACGATCCTCAAACATGAATTAAGTTATAAAACAGAGTTTTCTCACATTAAAGGGCTCACATTTAATCGGTAGGAGAACTGTTCACAAGTAAATATAATCACTAATAAGCTAACATAAATGAGTATTCACACTAACCATGAACTAACAACTAACTACTAACTCTACGTGCGTATGCAAACGCTCTATATAAAACAATAAACTGTAACTGTCTCCTGAAGTTTATGATAGCAGCCAGCACGTAGACCACTACGGCCACGGATATAGGAGTATGGCCATGTTGGAAAACGGATCTATGGAAGGTGGATGCTTGAATTCAACTCCAATTTGCGATGTCAATTAACCTCCGCAAGCTTAGAAACGGCCGTATGGATGTTTATATTACGAAACAGAGTCCAAATCGACATAGAACTCCATAGTTGACTCACGTGGATGGCTTTGACCGCGGCTTTCTTTGACGAATTTACTTGAACCAATAGGATTAATGAATCCACATGTCCTTGTCATTCCTAGCCTGCCCATGTGGTTCGTTTCCTTCGTTGACACCTGTAACATTGATTTCCACAAAATAGCTGCGGAAAGTTGCAGCGGCTGCGCAAAGTGACAAGTTTCCGCAGCTGTATGAACAAAATCTAAATCAAATAGAAAACACACAAACATAATTAAAAACCATGTTAGATACCCTTTTGCACATGATATTTACAATTTTGGAGGTTTAGGTGAGTGAAAGAGATATGGAAAAGTGTATGGAAAAGAGACAAATTCGGGACTCAACAAGTAAAGCGTGACAATTTTCATAGATTCTTGGGATTTTGAGTAGAAAGAAATCGTTAATATAGGTGACACAATGATTCATTCAATGTCTATGGAGTAGAAGATCAATGTCCAGGAAAGGATGAATGTGAGAAGAAATTCCAGGATTGTCTGGTTCCCATAATATTATAGGCCTTCAAGAGATGTAATAAAGTTGTCCTTTGTGCACGAAGATTTGTCAAGTGGGTGCAAGGGATCCTTGAAATCTTATCCATTCCATCAAAGTTTTCCCTGCATTGTCTTTTGTGTCTCTCTTTTCTACTTCATCAGGCCAATGTTTCAGGATCACACCTTTGGTGGGAATGCCATATGGGCCATCTTGGCTGTGGTGTTGGTCTTTGAATTCAATGTATGTGATTATGCATTAAAATATTTCCTCTCTGCTTTATCTGAATTTGAAATATTTTAGAATTTTATAATATCTAGAAATTTGTAATCAGTTAAGTTTAGTATTAAAATCTCCAAATTCCTCATTACTTTGCTATGTTAAAACCTGCCTGATATTGCTAATACGGTGCTTTTCGAAGATTTTAATTTTCTCAGAGATTTTTCCACCACAACATTCTGTCATACCTACTAGCCAACTACCTCCCCATAACTAAAAGGCTCTACAAAAATGATGGAAGACATCGGTGCAACATAATTCAAAAACTTTTTAGAAAGATAACTCGCTACAAAGGATGGATTAAGAGATCCAACATACTCCTATGCATCCTACTATGTTTAGTACCACCTAGGCTACCTTGTTGAACCAAAAAGAATTACTCCCACCTCAAAAACCCTACTAATCATCATTAGGACAGAAAAGGTTTCTCCCTCCTAAATCTCTACTAAAAGGCTCCTGAGACCTCGAGGGACCATGCATCATCACAAGGTTCACATCTCAGTCCACTAATATTTTCCAATGTGGCAGAATTTAGACTCCATAGGCCTTGCAGGACTCTCATTATATCCAACAAAAACACCCTTCAAATTGAGGTGTTTCAATTTAGTTCATTTCTCCTCAAAAATATGAATATATACAGGACAACACAAAAAGTGTGATACCTAGGATTTCTCATCGATGAAAGCTTCCTTTGGTGTTTTGTCCTTCAATACCTAGAGAGGAAACCTGTTTAGGATGTAGACAATTTTACCACATGCCTCTACCCAAAGGAGCATAATAAAATCTAGGACATGAACCATAGCCTCAGCTGTCTTGGTCTGAAGCATTTGTTTTTAGAAAAAAGTAATGTTGGATCACAATCATCCTTGAAAAGAAAAAGTACTGGTATATCCACTGTTTTGACAGGGTTTGAAACTGAAGACATCAATTAAAACACTTTTGGAATAGTAGATTTCCAACTATACATGTTTACCAGCTGGCCTATAGATATGAAGAGCCTTAATAGCATCATGGCATTGCATTTCAAAGAACTGTAGGTAAATAGTTGTAGTCATCATTAGCTACATATAAGGGATGATTAAGATGCTAATTGAACATACTAAACCATAAAATTCTCTACCTTGTCAACAAGGTTGATGGTGGCATCATTAATTGCAGTATAAAGTTTAATTCTCTCCCTTGAAACCTGCAACATTGTACGAAAGACAAATAAGTATCCCCATCATAAAGTACAACATCAACTTTAGCAAGTGAAACCTCTTTCTTCATGCAAGACAACAAAGGAAATTTAACCACCAAAGAGTGAATATTCTACAAACCGCTGTGAGTGCATACTCTATCACACGATATAGCTACCCTTTCCGACTGCACATAATTAGATAATTACATTAACTCACCCATACACAACATTATGTAGTGCTTTCAATCCAAAATCACACTAAAATGACATATAACTCAAAAAGTCTAAAGAACATATAATAAGTAACCAACCTACAAAATCAAAGCTACTGTTCATTTAACAATGGTGGCTCCTATGTAATACCTGACACCCCATTAGATGATAAGGATATTGATGCAAAGGTAGCAGTTGTTCTAACAATTCAGGAGTGTCCAGTTCCCTGGTTCTCTGCAACAAAAATATGTCTATCGATTGGAATTTTCCATTTTTATTCCATAACATGTTGAGCATAAGGTTTAATATAAGCAAAGGAAATAAATAAAGCTAACAGGTGCCCAAAAAGAAAATGCAAACAATGCATGTACCAGAGAATATAAAATATTTGATCTAAGAAAACAATTCGCCCAAATTTACACATACAAAACAAAGGTACACTAGAATCAGAATGACTTATCCGTGTAATACTAGTAAGAAAGCATCAATTTGAAGCCTCTGCACCATTTTTCTAAGATATTAGGAAACAATTTAGTGCACTCCAAGAAAAATGAGAAGGAAATAGATCACTGCACTTAATAGGCATGTTTGACGCACAAAGTCCTTTGTCCACAAAAACCATATCAAACCTAGAAAATTTTCAACTTTCTTCAAAATAAATGGATCCTTTTGTTAGAAATAATGGTCATATTTAGAACTTAGAGATATAATAAAGTATCACAAATAAAGGAATGTAATAATGAGGCATTTAATATAGTAATTAATGTAGTGATTATTACTTGGGTATTTGTGAATTACAGTGTACTCCCCTCCTACTACGTAGTGACACGTTGCATCTAATGAAGGAATGAACCCACCTTTCCTCATTTAAAATGTGCATTCCTATCCACACATGTGTGTGTAAAAATAAAATGGTATCGAAGAATTTTTGGGGAGAAGCAAATTATGTTGGTGAAGGAGCCAAGGGAATGCTATGCCTAGTGAAGGCAGTGAGGGGCAGATATAATAGCTCAAATTGGAAAAAGGACAAAAAAGTGTTAATTTTGGGAAACTAGGTCCAAATTCCATGTTGTGATGCTCAGATGACGATGCCAATATTTTTATTGGATTCCTCTTTCGGAGAGGTGCACGATAGGTGCAAGATCAATCTAAATATCATCTTGATCAGATGAGCAGAACATTTATTTTGAATTAATTCCACTTATGTGCAAGGTCGACCAGAATTATAATGTAGGCTTGGAGCCCCAACATATGTGTCACACACCCTCTCAGATGGATATATATTGGTCAATGTTGGAGGTCATTTTCACCATCACTCATCACATACTTCTCTCTTGTATATGATTGGTTTGATCACACATTTGGAGGCTTCTCTTCTCTCACACGTGAGAAGACAATAACTAGGGTTATCTGATCTAATCTACAGCTTCAGTGCAGCTTTTACCAGCGTTGACTTTGGTCAACGCTTGGTCATCTTGACCTCAAACTCTACCAAAATTCCGATTTCTCTAGTTCGCATTCTTTGGCACAAAAACCAAGGCTAGACTTTGACCTTTGACCTTACTATGTTGACTTTCTATTGATACTGTTCTGCGATGAATAGACAATGTTGAATTTTGTTGACATTGGGTTGACTGTTGTAGAGTTGTCTTGAGGGTTTTGTGACACATTCTGGTTGGTTGACCGTGAGGAGAATTTTTTGGTTGAAGCATCCTTTTGACCACCGTAATGCACCACAACTCATATAGTTTGCTGATCAAGTTAAGTGTATTTTTTGGCTTGTCTTCCGTCGATCTATTGGTATGTCCTATCAACATTTTACTTTTATGTTTATGTGATTGCTATTTGATATCGGGTTTAAAGTAAAGTTGCATCAAGCATAGAAAATCTACGAAAATTTACATGGTATCAGAGCTAAGGTGAAGACAAAGCCCAAGTTTGTATTGAGAGCAGTCACCGAAGAAGTAGTACTTGTCAAGGACTCATGGGTGCCTCAAATTATAATGGCTTCAAATCTAATGACAAGTTGACTGGAAAGTCTGACTTTCATGTTTTGAAGATGTCTTTGGGTTTGATCTTGGAAGATCAAGATGTCATGGACTATGTGCCAGGTAAAATCCAAGAACCTCCATCATATGCACCTGTTGCCACCAAGACGAAGTATAGAAAAGGAGAAACCAAAGCTAAGTTTATCATCCAGGATTCCATCCATAAAATTCTGGTTGCCTACATCTCTCAGCTAGGCACATATAAGGAGATGTATGATAAATTAGTCAATATGATCAGGGCCAACAATGCAAATCAAGTTCTTTTCTTTAAGAAATAATTGATGAATCTCAAGAAAGGCAGGGATGAATCCGTTCAATCTTATTTTCTGAAGTTGACTGAAATCAAGAATAATATTCTTGCCATTGGGGAAACAATAGCTGATCGAGAAATGGTTCTCACTACACTTGGAGGTCTCCACTCTTAATGGCATGTATTCATTACTACCATTCAAATAATAATGTAATTCTTGATTTTGATGAAGTATTGTCGAGATGCACTCAAGAGGAAACAAGAATGATGGAATATGAAAATGGAGGTAATGTTGCCTTCACCGCTCGTGCTAAAAAGAAGAACAATGGTGGTTCGAGGAACCATGGAAGAGAAGGGGTCCGAGAAAATAAATGAAGATGTTACACATGTAACAATCTTGGCCACTATGTTAGAGAATGCCCTAATAGAAGGGATTCTCCCGGGGATGATGACAACAACAACAGGGGGAATGATAATCAAAGGAACAATAGGTTCAAAAGAAAGAGGAAGGATCCCTCTGGTTGAAATGGAGATGGGAAACCTTTCAAAAGGTCAAGAAATTCCAGGTATGAAGAATTTAATGTTGTCTATGATAAAAGAAATGAATTCATTCTTGTATATGCCCTTTCTACTGCATCTCCACCCGACACCTTGGATGTCTAGTTGATTGATATTGGTGCTTCAAGGCACCTCACTAGGTTTAAAGAAGCTGTCTCTGATTTGATTGAGAAGGATACTAATCTTAAGATTATCCTTGGAGATAATTCCACCTATCCTGTGAAAGGGATAGGGACTGTGACCCTCTACTTAACTCAAGTTCAAGTCCTTCACTCGCAAGATGTATTGTATGTACCTGATTTGAAGAAGAACCTTGTGTCTATTTCAGCCATGGAAGACAAATGTTTCAAGGTGGTATTCGTCGATGGAAAGGTAGGCATCTGGAAGAAGAGTTTCAAGGAAGCTCTCACGATTGAGTTTAGAGTTTATACACTCTACCAGGTTGGAGGAAGTCCTATCGGGGCTATGACATTTGATACAATTTGTCAAACCGAATCATGGCACCAAAGGTATGGACACCTTCATTACATACCCCTTCTCGAAGCACGGAAGGTGGTGTCAAGGATGCCCGAATTCAAAATTGATCATGAAGGTGTATGTCAGGGTTGTGCTGAAAGAGAAGTGGAGATATGCCACAATGTTACCTTTGATGAATATGCTTCCCTCAGGAAAGTGATAAATCTTCCGAGCTATGAGGAAGGTCAAGATGTAAGATCTGGGAATCAGGAGGAACCAAAGGATGAGATGATGCCTGATGTTTAAGGACCGATGGACCCCATTAATCCACCTCCTTTAATGAAGATAAGACCCTCATGGCTGTAGGATACTCTCAAGGATGCCGAGAGACATATGACCCCAAGGGGGACATTTCATGAAAGAAAGAAGCCAAATAGATACCAAGGGTATTTAGCAGCCATGAGTACAATTATACAATCTAAGCCTGGATATTTTGAAGAAGTCGTAAAGCATCAAGTCTGGAAGGATGCTATTCATGAAGAGTATGAGTCCATTATGAAGAATGATGTCTGGGATGTTGTTCTGAGACCGGAGTACAAAGCTATTGTCACCTCGAAATGGCTCTATAAGATCAAGCATGGATTTGATGGTAGTGCTGAAAAGTTCAAGGCAAGATTCATTTCTCGAGGCTTCTATCAAAAGGAAGGCATAGACTATGATGATATATTTGCACTTGTGGTTTGATATACCACCATCCGATCTATTATTTCCCTTGCTGCTACGCAAGGATGGACTCTTCCTTAGATGGATGTGAAGACCGCTTTTTTGCATGGTTCGATAAAGGAAGAGGTGTATGTGGAGCGACCTCTGGGGTTCAAAGTCCAGGATAGAGACTCTCATGTATGCAGGTTTAAGAAAGCCCTCTATGGGTTGAAACAAACCCCCAGGTCTTGGTACAAGAGGATAGATAGCTACTTGGTGAAGTTAGGCTTCACTCGAAGTAATGTTGATCCAAAACTTTACCTCAAGGTTGATAGAGAAAAGCTTCTCATTCCGGTTCTCTATGTAAATGATCTCTTCCTGACAGGTGCTGACCCTCTCATTTATCAGTGTAAGAGGGAGCTCACGTCTGAGTTTAAGATGAAGGACCTAGGACTGATGCATTACTTCCTAGGCATGGAACTCAACTTTAAGAAGTTGAGTTCAAAACGTTGTTGGGCCTGTGCTAGCAAATCCTACCGAGTATCAAAAACTCATAGGGGCCCTGATGTTCTTAGGGAACATTCATCCAAATGTATGTTGTGCAGTGAACACTTTGAGTCAACACATGGTTGATCGTCATAACATTCACTAGCTTGGTGCCAAGAAAATCTTGAGATATCTCTGGGCATGATAGACCATGGGTTGAGATACACTGTCGGGAGTTTGAGACTCCATGGATATTCTAATGTTGATTGGGCTAGCAGTGTGGTGGATCGCAAGAGCACATCTGGATGCTTCTTCACACTTGGGTCTGCTTCGAGCAAGAAGCAGAAGTCAGTGGATTTGAGCACCACTGAGGCCGAATACATTGCAGCATGTATGGCCTGTTGTGAAGCTAATTGGTTGCAAAAGCTCTTCAGTGAGTTGTCCAAGCATGTGCTAGATACCATCATTATCCTTTGTGATAACTAGAGAGGGATTTTTTTGCCAGAGAATCTCAGGTTCCATGATCGATCCAAGCATGTTGATATTTGGTACCATTTTATCCTGGATATGGTACATCGAGGCACCGTAAGGCTCGATCGTATAGGAACTGATGAGCAGGTCACGGATATTCTCACAAAGCACTTGGGGAAGGTCATGCTCCTAACATTCTGTGAGAATATTGGAATCATGGAACGACCCTATGCTGAGGGTCATGTTGGACGATGAGCTCTGGGAGTTCCAAGGGTATTTGGGGATAGCTTCTTGGAGCTATAAGCAACCACAGGGCTAGGCTTGTCGAACCTTGTTGGTGCACTTCTGCCCCACCATTATGATATTGAGTTGGTTCACCTCTCTTTGATCTGTACCCTGTATGCATCCTACCCATCGAGTCCCAGACTCATGGGAAGTAACTCTCATCTTGGCCAATGAGGTGGGAAAAGATAGAGACGAGTAGCAAGATTGATGGACGCATCGAATATTTTCATACTCTCTATGTCTAGGATGGCACGTGTCCAACCACTTGATTTGGGATCAAGTCCAGTAAGGTTTCAGACCTCCAAATTACTTCGAGTTAGTTAAACCAACTTCAGGTTGGTATGAGACTCCTTTGAGTCCTATAGAGGTTTTGGACCTCTGAGCTGATTTTGTTAGCCAGGAGTGATGTCTTTGTGACTCACCTTTTTTTCTAAAATAAATAAGCCAGCAAAGCAAGTTACGATGAGATGACACATGATGTTTGGATGGCACAGTGGATGGAGTTTTCCCTGTTGTGAAACCAACTCCAAAAATAGAAGAAAGGAGATATCAACGCCTTAGAAATAAGCCACTTCGAGGGGGCAACCTCCAATACATTACATAAATGAACAATTCTTTGATGATACAAATGACCAAAACCTCCTTCTATATGTAGGAGTCCATGGGGCCACAATGTAATCCTAGCCGACCTAACAATAATAATTTAAGGGCACAATAATAACAATATTGGGGTTATAGGGGTACAACAATAACAATAAGGGGGGCTACACTAACATAATAAGGGACTGCACTATTAATATAGGGACCTAACATGCCCCTCTCCTTCAAACAAGTGTTTTCCTCAACGCTTTCAATAGCTCCGTGATTTTGTAGGAAGGGCACTCATCCTCCCATGTAGAATTTTTAGTGGGTAAGTTCTTCCATTTGATGAGATATTCTGAAATTGATCGATTTCATAGCTATCGAGTTCTTGTTTCCGTGACTGCTTCAGGTTCCAATATGATTTTTCCTTCCTCATCAAGTTCTGGAAATAATGTTTTAACTGGAAGTTTGTCCCCTATAACCTTCTTTAAGCATGAAACATGAAAAACTATATGCACTCGCGAACAAGTGGGAAGCTCCAATTTGTATGCCATAGTACCAATATTTTGCAACACCTTGTAGGGACCATAGTACTTTGGCGATAATTTATTATCTTTCTTAGCTCGCTTGAGGGAAATTTGTTTGTATGGTTGTAGCCATAAAAATACGTTAGCCTCCCACATCAAACTTTCTCTCAATCGCGATGTTGATCTCGCTCTCTCGTTGTTTCATTGATTTTGTGCCAAATTCTAGTTATCCTTGGTCAGCTGGGAGAACTTCTGCTGATGCTCGATGTGATCCTCCACTCGCTAAACCCTAGAATTTTCCCTTAAAGAAGATGTGATGGAGGGTGGATGATATCCATAAAGTGCCATAAATGGGGTCATTTTTGCTGCAGTATGGAAGGAAGTGTTATACCACCATTCAGCGAGAGGTAACCACTTGACCCATTGTGCTTTCTTATCAAATACAAAACAAGGAAGATATCCTTCCAAACATTTATTCACTATCCTTGTTTAACCATAGGATTGAGGATGATAAGATGAGCTATGAGCTAGTTTATTACCCAAACAAGAAAATAATTCTGTCCAAAAATTTCCTGTAAAAATGGGATCTTTGTCATTTATAATAATCTTTGAGTTTCCATGTAGCTTTTGAATTGTTTCCATAAATTTTGTAGCAAATGTACTTCCTTTAAATGGATGAGATAATGCACAAAAGTGTGCATACATGGTAAGTCTATCAACTACCACCATGATGACACTCCTTTCTTCAGACTTAGGTAAACCTGTGATAAAATCCATTGAAATCTCCTCCCAACGTTGACTTGGAATGGATAAAGGGTTGTAGAAGTCCCGGGTCTTAATTGTCTCAACTTATTTTTGTTGGCAAATCAACATTTTGCCACAAATTTTGAATAACATGCTTTGCTACCATCAAAAAATTTTCACCTGTAAGCTTAAAAATCTCAGTGTCCTCCTAAATAAAGGCAATTTCAAAAGAATATTTTGTTTTAGTTCGGAATTATTAAAAATATATAAGCGATCTTTGTACCATAAGAATCATTTTTCCAACAAATGTATTGAATATGTACTAGGATCTTGCTGCAACTTTTGAAAGAGTGTCCACACTTCTTCGTCATTCTTCCATTCATCCCTTGCTTCATTTATCCAATCTATTTGTATAATAGAAATGGCACAAAGTAATGATTCCACCTCTTCATTCTTTCTTGAGAGTGCATCTGCGACAACACGTAATTTCCTTTTTTGTGTATAATTTAAAGTCATAACCAACATATTTGTGACTCATTTGCTGCTCTTCTAAAGATAGCCTCAACGTGTAGTGGTTTAAGACTATCTCACGATTGTTTTTACCTGCGTCTTCCTATTGTGCAAGGTCTCCATTTCTTTAGTAATGTAATAACATTTCCTTCTCATAAATAGGTTTATGTAAATACTTTCCTTTGATTGGATGATTTTCAAAAGCAATGGGTCTTCCTTCCTGCATTAAAACTGCACCAATTCCATTTCCTGAGGCATCACATTCCACAATAAAGGTTTTTGTGAAGTCTGGCATAGCTAAGACCGGTGCTAGGCACATTGCCTCTTTAAGATGTTCAAAGGCCTCAGTTGCTTCAGGAGTCCATGAAAATGCATCTTTCTTCAATAATGTTGTTAGAGGTGCTGCTATTCTCCCATAATTCTTAACAAACTTGTGATAATACCCTGTTAACCCGAGAAATCCTCGCAACTGCTTTATGGTTGTGGGAACTTTTCATTCCTTAATGGCTTTAATTTTGTTAGGGTCTACTTTAACACCCTCGTGAGATACAATATGACCCAGATATTCCACCTCTTGTACTCCAAAGAAACATTTGGATTGTTTGCATATAATTGTTTCTCCTGCAATAGTTTGAGCACCCTGTCAACATGTTCAACATGATCCTTCCAAGACCTGCTGTAGATTAGTATATCATCAAAAAATACTAGCACAAATTTTCTAAGGAAGGGTTTGAAAATGGAATTCATCAACCCTGAAATGTAGAAGGTGCATTGGTAAGGCCAAAAGGCATGACCAAAAATTCATAATGACCCTCATGAGTTCGAAATGCTGTTTTTGGAATATCTTCAGTCTTCATTCTAATTTGATGATATCCTGAACGAAGATCCAACTTGGTAAAATAAATTGCTCGATGTAATTCATCCAATAATTCATCAATCACAGGAATGGGAAATTTATCTTTAATGGTGAGCTTATTGAGCTCCCTATAATCCGGACACATTCGCCATGATCCATCCTTCTTGTGTACCAATACTACAGGAGCAGAGAAAGAACTTTGACTAGGTTGAATTATACCCGCCTCTAACATTTCTACAATCATATGTTCAATTTCGCTCTTTTGGAAGTAAGGATATCTATAAGGCCTGATGTTTGGAGGAACACTTCCTGGAATCAAATGAATAGCATGATCATGATCATGAATAGGTGGGAGTCCTTTGGGAGTTTCAAACACCTTGGAATGATTGTCCAAGACTTGTTGGAGATCTGCAGAAATAGATGATT
The DNA here is from genome assembly GCA_034641835.2 of Pinus albicaulis. Lineage (NCBI taxonomy): Eukaryota > Viridiplantae > Streptophyta > Pinopsida > Pinales > Pinaceae > Pinus > Pinus albicaulis. The sequence continues at coordinate 1,198,877,745 of CM076577.1, forward strand.
TTGATGTTGGAACTTTTAGTGAGCATAATTGTGCAATTACGCCTCATTGTTCTTTCTTTAGAAGCTTTGTCATGACATTAGAGCTTATTATCCTTCCTGGCTTCCCCGCAATACCCCGTAATTCGACTTCCTTTCCTTCTGAAAAAAAATTTCAAGAAAAGTTCTTGAAAATTAAAAGCTACCATCCCCAAAGATTGTAACCATTGTACTCCTAGTACAACATCAGCACCTCCCATAGGAATGGAAAGCATTGGACTATTCAATACATATTCCCCCATGGTTAGCTTGATATTATGGCATTTTCCAAGGAAATTTATAGTTCCTCCATTTGCAACCATCACTTGACATTCTGGTGCTGGGTATAGGAAACAATTCAATTCCTTGGCTACCTTACAATGAATAAAATTATGGGTACTACCTTAATCAATCAACACTATTACCTTTTTCTTCTTGATATGTCCTTCTATCTTGAGAGTTTGAGGAGTGGTAATTCCTACCAATGCATTACACGATATGGTCAGACTCATTTCTTCCTCTTCTAGGGTTGGTTCCTCGTGTATATCCTCTTCTTGTTCATTTTCTTCTTCCTCTTCACAATCTATGTAAAATAATTTCTTCTCAGCACACTTATGACCTTTAGTGTATTTTCTATCACAACTGTAGCAAAGCCCTTTTGCTCTTTTTTCTTCCAATTGTTGTGGTGTCAAACTTGTAGGTTGTGGAAATCTAGGAGTAGCAACACTTCCCTCTTTATAGAAGTGAGTGGTAGGCTTCCTTGTCGCCATAATTTTACATTCAATTTTTCTTGCCAACCTGAATGCCTTCTCCAATTAATCAGGTTCCAAAACGCGAACTTCATGTTGGATGTTATCCTTTAAAGTACCTATGAAGAGATTAATCATGTGTTCCTCTGGAATATCAGTTACCCTTATATTCAATTTTTGGAAGTCCTCAATGTGCTCCCCCACTAAACCCTTTTGTTTGAGATTTTTCAATTGGCTAAAGAAGGTGTTGCTCTTTGTATCCTCATAATGTGGTTTCATTTCCTCCGTAAAAATTGACCAAGTGACATTTTTTTTACGGGAGCGAAGCCATCGATACCATACAAATGTATTTTGTTCTAAATGTAAAGTTCCAATGCGTACCTTTTGTGTGTTTTGCACATTATGGAGATCAAAATATTGCTCCATCTGTAGTATCGATGTTACAGGATCCTTTCCATCAAACTTCCTCATATCCATTTTTGGAATATGGTGGTTCTTCCCGCCAACATTAGAGTTTATGAAATCACTATTAACATTTATTTTGTTCTCATCATGAGTTTCCTGTACTATATTTTCACCATTAGGAAACATTTCTTGTATCAACTTTGTCAAACCTTCCATGTCTGCTTTTAGATCATTCTTCATGTTTTCCATTTTTTCATCAATCTTAGCTTCCATGTCATCCATATTAGATTCCATGCCAGCTTCAATGCCATCTATCTTAGATTCCATGCTTTTCTTCAAACCATCCATCTTCGCCTCCACACCTTTCTTCAAAACTTCCATTTCATTTTTTGCTGCTCTTTGCGAGAGCGAAATTTGGTGCACTTGCTCTTGTAATTTTGAAACATCATGTTGCAAGTCTTCAACTTCATGAGTCATAGTAGAGCCTTCTGAAGGCTTAATGGGTGTTGGATTATTTTTACGGGGAATTTTTTAAAACCCAATACTGATATCTATTCTACAATATGCCCTTGTAATCAATTCAAATTGATTCTTCAAACAAGACTTATGCAATTAAGAAAAAATAAAATTAAAATAAAAATACACACCTTTTTCTTGCTTTTGAGGAGCTCGATATTGAAATTGGATTATCTCTGTGATTTCGGCTCTTCAATATCTGAAATTTGGCACTGAGGTAGCCCTCTGAATTCTCTTTCGAATGCCACAGGTCTGGCCTGATTTGGATTATCCAAGTCAAAGTTATGTCCAATCTCCCACAATGACATAATTATGGACTAGTTCAGTAGAGCAAACTTGTACAAATTTCCACGTGTCACTGTTTTGTCCTTCTACTTTGAAATTGATAGCAAAGAAACTAAAGTCCGTGTACTTGTGACCACTTTTTACGACACTCCAATCTGATGCCCAGAGAGAGAGTTGTGAATCTTTTCCCATGATCACCTCTTTGAGATGAAATTTGGGAGCCTGAAAAAGCACTACCTTCCACAGATCATATCTCTGAAAATATTGCGAACCAAGCTTTGAAATTTTGTGATGAGTTTCCCCAGGATTTCGGATTCGTGCCTTAAAAAATTCAGATTCTGAACCTTCGTAGAAAAAACATTATAGCAAAAATTCCACGATGACCTGTTTAGAGTAGCGAAACCCTAGAATCCAAATCTCTGATATCAAATGTTGTGAAACCAGCTCCAAAAATAGGAGGAAAGAGATATCAACGCCTTAGAAATAAGCCACTTTGAGGGGGAAACCTCCAATAAATTACATAAATGAACAATTCTTTGATGATACAAATGACCAAAACCTCCTTCTATATATAGGAGTCCATGGGGCCACAATGTAATCCTAGTGGGGCCACAATGTAATCCTAGCCGACCTAACAATAACAATTTAAGGGCACAATAATAACAATATTGGGGTTACATGGGTACAAAAATAACAATAAGGGGGGGCTATACTAACATAATAAGGGACTACACTATTAATATAGGGACCTAACACTCCCTGGTTGAGAGGGAGTGTTAATTTTTGGAAACTAGATCCAAACTCCATGTTGTGATGCTCAGATGATGATGCCAATATTTTTATTGGATTCCTCTTTCAGAGAGGTGCATGATAGGTGCAAGATCGATCTAAATATAATCTTGATCGGATGAGCAGAACATTTATTTTGAATTAATTCCACTTATGTGCAAGGTCAGCCAAAATTGTAATGTAGGCTTGGAGCCCCAACAGATGTGTCATAGACCCTCTCAGATGGATATATATTGGTCAACGTTGGAGGTAATTTTCACCATCACTCATCACATAATTCTCTCTTGTATCCGATTGGTCTGATCACACATTTGGAGGCTTATCTTCTCTCACACGTGGGAAAACAACATCTAGGGTTTTCTGATATGATCTAGGGTTTCAGCGCAACTTTGATCAGCATTGACTTTGGTCAATGCTTGGTCAAATTGACCTCAAAATCTCCCAAAATTTCGATTTCTATAGTCCGCATTATTTGGCACAAAAACCGAGGTTGGACGTTAACCTTTGAACTTACTACATTGACTTTATATTGCTTGTGTTCTATGTTGACTGTTGACTAGACATCGTTGACTTTTGTTGACTCTGGGTTGACTGTTGTAGAGCTATCTTGAGGGTTGTGTGACACATTCTAATTGGCTAACAATGAGGAGACTTTGCTGGTTGAAGCATCATGTTGACCGCCATAACACACCACAACACATATGTTTTGCTGATCAAGTTAAGTGTATTTTTTGGCTTATCTTCCATTGATCTATTGGTATGTTCTATCAGCATTTTACTTTTATTTTTATGTGATTGCTATTTGATATCAGGTTTAAAGTAAAGTTGCATCAAGCATAGACATCTACGAAAATTTACACAAAGGCAAGCCATCCTGGAGTGAGTCAAAGGGACTATGTATATGTATGCAATCAAACTGTGAGAACTGTGGTTATTCATAGCACAAGGAAAAACGCACAAAAATATTGCAGAAGGCAAGCCAAATAATCGTAGAATTGTTTATATAAAATCAATTTCTCGACTCATGGAGTGACACTAAGTGTAGAAAACCTTCCTTTTGTGAAGCTTGTCATCACATGGGTAGATATTATCTGTTGAATAACCAAATAATCAAGTCAAAGATGTAGTGAGTGAGTGGGTAGCTGCCAACAGAGATGTCAAAAGGTATAACTTATGTTCATGGTAGAACCTCTGAATCGAAGTGATTAAGCCACCAAAAGAGAAGCCAACCTGTAGTAGAGGATAACAAAGAGAATTGATAGCTGCCATACAAATTTTAACTAGTCATCGCCTAGAAAATTTGTGAAATTGAGCTACCAAAGCTGCTAAATAAAAGATGCACTTATTAGGCATTTAATATAGTATTAAATGCGGTTGCTATTAGTTAGGTATTTGGGAGATATGCAATGTACTCATGTTCTCCTACTATGTAATGACTCAATGAGACATCGCATCATCTAATGAATTAATGAATCCACTCTTTCTCATTCTACTGTGTATTCATGTCCACGTACATGTGTGGAAAAAAAAATACATTTTGGAAATGCAAGTGTGGATTTGTGCAGACTGTTTCTAGAGAAAGAATGGATACTCATTTATGTTGAGTGCAGCGATTCTATAATATTTTAATATTTTCACTCCCACCAGAAGACTTCATTGCTTTAACTAGTGATGGAGATGTTCATGAGTGGATTGGACTCATGTTGTACCAAATCCTACGGCTGCAGTATATAATTTACCAGCTACCCCATTGTATGGACATGGTCCTTGAATTCCACATGGTGATAAGTTGAGGCAGGTATATATTGGGGCTGGTATGTGTGTTATAATTATAGATGGTGGTCGAGTGCATACTTGGAAGATTGTGATGAAGGGTGGTCTTATAGGCATGGTAGTTCCAAAGAAGGAAGCTTTGACACCACTTGGCCATGAGGAAAGCCATAAGGATACTGCGATTGTTAATCTAGGTTTGTACCTTGGTTTCTGCAAAGCACAATCTCTGTATTAGATTTATTGGTTTTATATTTTTAATGTATGTATACTTTTTGTTATACTCACTAAAGGAAGTGTAAATGCTAATAGGTTTTTGCTTACCATTATCTCTGTGGGGTAGTAGACACGAAAGGTGTTGGCTTTGCTGCAATTGTCCTTTCTATGTACTGGGGGTTTAGATAACAATAATATTCGTTATGTTTCATGTCTCAAGACTGCCACGAAATTAATATGTGTTGCAGGATCCTTGATAGTAGTTGTCAAGAAGAAAACCAGAGGTCGAATGGGACTAAGGAAGAAACTAGTGGTGCATCATCCTGGGGTTCTGATTTTTTTTTTACTCCAGAGATAAATCTTTTGGAGCAGACTCAATTTTCTATTCGAGAAACAACAACATGTTAATGAATATTTCTTTAAAAATGAATAATTATTAGAAAATTTCTAGAGCTTAGAAAATAACAAAAAAAATACAACTTCGATGTCTTCAATAAATTGTATAGTCTCCTAAGGTAGATTTTCATACTGACTCCCTACGGACTGATGAATCTCTTGGGGCATCTCTAACATACTCTTTCATTGCATAAATGAATGATGCAGGGGGTTTTTCATTCAGTAATTTGATTCAAACCCTCTACCAGAAGTCGGGCCAAACCTTTCAAACCCTGTTGCACCAAAGCTTTGTGAAGCCATATGGACAAATCTGCCAATCCATCGCTCTACTGTAGAATTCCGAACAAAAACCCTCAAAACCTTAGCAATTTCAATTCCACTTTAGTTCAAAAACCAAAGACAGATAAAATGGCTCCAAAGCCCAGGGAATGCGTGGATTTTTGATGCCATATATTTACATTAACCTGTAAAATGTGCTCTGCTCTCTCTGTTTGGTTTCTTTCTGACTTGGTCCTAGTTTCCAATAATCGAATTGTGTCGCGTGGTGAGAGCAAAAGGCATTTGGAAATGTTGTAGGGAAATATACTAGTTATTTTTCATTTTTTAAGCTTTTGTTTTTTTTTTTTCCCTCCACCAATTTGATTTGGGTTTAAATATTGAATAGTATTTAATTTCTTAAATATAGATGAAGTTGTCAATTTGAAGAGAAATTTTTTATTTTTTCTTGAAAATTAAAATATATATGTGTGTGTGTGTGTGTGTGTTTTAAAATAAGGAAATGAAAAAATAGATTAATTTATCTTTTAAGTCATTTTTAAGATTTATAATGTTTGTATAAGTTTTCTAGAAGTTTTTCACTTTTCTTTTAAGCGAATAATATTATGATTATATTTTTAAACATTAGTTTCATTGAAAAGATTTTTAAACAAACACTTTTATATCAAAGCATAAGAATATATAGCAATATATTTATAATTAATTTGTGATTAAGTTGGTTATAATTCTTTTTAACATGTATTCACAAATGTGGAAAAATATTTCTTGAGTATTTTCGCATGGAAAATAAGTGTTAGCTAAACAATTTGTTATTACTATTGATGGGTATTTGGCTAGTTTTACACTATCAAATGCCTAGGTCAAATCTCTTGAGTAAGGTGTGCTAGTCCACACTAACAAGTTTATTATGGATGCCATCCATGAATGTGGGGAAGCAACCCCTTTGTCTCTAAATTTTAACATTGCATATGGATTCAGAGACCCCCTTTATCTTTGAATCCATCTGCAATGTAAAAATTTAGTGAAATGTAACACTTTAATATCAAAATTGCAATGTTCCAATTCTGTAGTGACACAATTAAAAATGACTAAATTATATACTTCTTGTACTTGCTTGTTGGTCATATTTTTATTCTTGGACTATAGTATTCATTTATGTTGATCATTTTTAATTTTGTCACTTATTATCTAGTCATATATTTTAGTCATGGACTACATTAGTCATTTAAGTAAGTCATTTTTAATTGGGTCACTTATTATCTAGTCGTTCACTTTATCCCTAGACTAAATTAGTCATTTAAGTTAGTCGTTTTTAGTTGGGTCACTTAAAATTGTTCAAACTTAATAGTAATTCACTTGAAATAGTTGTGGTGACTAAATTTTTTAGTCTCCTAGTCACTAATGTCATAATTTTCTACTAGTGACTCTAGATTTGATAACAAAGGTATATAATTTCGTTTATTTCATTCCATTTTCCTTTGATTTTTATATATATTTACATTCTAAAATTCCAGGCTTTTTAGAATCACTACTTTGACTTTCTTAACTCAGTTCAAAGTATAATTGGATTTATATTTTCTTACAAAAATATATTCTTTTATAATTCAGGAAAAACCCTCTTGTACAAATATCCTTAGTCTCTTATACTCTGTGTTTGCCCTCCACACATGTACTGTACATATTTAATTTTTTATAATTACATTAGAAATATTTCTATGTATATCTCAATTATGATACTTCAATTAATTCAGGTATTTTGTGCAATGTATTTCCATAACACATTTTATTTGTGTTAATTGCAACAGAATGAACAAAATTAAGAAAACTCACACATAATTCAGCAACAGAATGAACATAAATTCACACAGAATTCAGCAACAAAATGAACAGAAATTCACACAGAATTCATCAACAAAATGAACATAAATTCACACAGAATGAAAAGAATTAAACACCGCAAAGAAATTCACATAGAGAATTCAACAACTCGGAATTCTTGTAATATTTAAATCAACCCAATGTATTTCATTAATGTACCTAAATTTACACCTTCCATGATAGTTGTAATCTTGTAAAATGTTAAAAGTGGAGTGTTTTATGATGTAATGGACATTAATAATCTAGATTATGCACAGTGACATTATGATAGTGTAGGTTGATGTTCAAGTTGTAAAATTCTTGTAAAATTCTTGAGTGTTAACTTCTACAAGTTCTAAAGGCAGAGTCTGTAAAGGGCCAGGTAGCCTCTGGATCTCATCTTTTTTCAAAGGTGACATATCCAATAAATGCCCCTACAATCAATCTCTGGAAAAAAAATAAAAGATCTTCATTTTAATATCCATAAACCACTACCAATTTAGGGCAAACCTTGTACATGTGTCATTTCTCCCTTCTCCCATAAACTTTTAGGAAAACTTTAAGGCATGTGTCATTTCTATTTCATTTCTCCCATAAACTATAAGGAAATTTGTCATTTCTCCCACAAACTCATAAAGGTGTTACTTTTGACATAACTTCATCAACCACTACCACTAGTTGTTTTAGTAAGTGCATAAAATAATTTTGCAAACCAACACTGTTACCGATCAAATAGGTAACCTGACCTCAAAACGGGAACGCTAGCCCAAAAAGACTCAAAAAACATGAAAAAACACCCTAAAAATAGAAAGTGTGTATTCCAGAACGCACTTCATTTTTTTTTAAGGTCAAATTTCAACATTTTATAAAATTATGGTAAAAACAAAATTGTTTCTTGAAAAAAGGATTGAAAAAACACCCTCAAAACAAAACAAGTTGATGCTGGAATAACAAAAAAAAAAAATGGGTGTCATACTTTTGGCATTTTTAAAAATAGAAATAACATTTTTTAATTTTTAAAATTCAAACATTAAAAAAACACTAAAATTTAAGAAAAAAAATAAATTTAAAAAATGAAAACATTTAAAAGCTTAAAATTTAAAAATATATGAAGATTAAAAAAAAAAAAACAACAAAACAAAATAAAAATTTTAATTCAAACATTAAAAAAAACCTAAAATTTAAGGAAAAAAAATTAAAAATTAAAAATAAAAAAAATTAAGATTAAAATTTAAAAAATATAGAAATTAAAAAATAAAAATAAAAACAAAATAAAAATATTAAATTTAAAATAAAAAAATAAAAAAAATAAAAATTATCAAAAATAAAATATAGAAATTAAATTAAAAAAAAAAAAAACAACCATTATTCAAATTAAAAGGAAAAAAATGAAAAATTAATTAAAAATAAAAATAAAATATAATGAAAATATTAAATTTAAAACAATATATATTAAAAATACAAATAAACTATAAAAAATAAATTAAATTTAAATTATAAAAAATAAAATATATATATGAACTTAAATTAAAATATGTATATATATCAAATTTTATTAAATTTAAAAAAAAAGGTTAATATTAAAATAACAAATTAAATTTAAAAACAAAAATATTAAATTTTAATAAATAAATGAATAAAGAAATAAATTTTGAAAGAAAAAATCGATTTTATAATTTAACTATAAAAAAAAAAGGAAGAAAAAAGAAAAACTTTAAAAACTTTAAAAATCAATCAAAAATGGAAAATTGAAATATATATATATATATATATTTAAAAAACAAATTAATTTAAAAAATTAAGTTTAATTAAAAAAAAAAAAAAAATCTAATTTTAAATACACAATTTTAATTGAAATAAAAAATATATATAAAAATTTTATGTAATTGACAAAAAAAATAAAATAAAAAAGTAAAACGTTTTAAAAAATATTAAATCCAAATAAATTTAAAAAAAAATACAAAATTTATTAAATTTTATAAAATTATATTAAAAATTAAACGTAAAAGTTAATAACAAAGAAAAATTATGAAATTTATTAAATTTTAAAAAAAAGGGCAAAAATTATTTAAAATAATAATAATAATAATAAATTTAAAACAAAAATAATAATAAAATTAAAAAATAAAATAAAAACAAAACGAATTTTATTTAAAAAATAAATAAATAAATAAATAAAATTAAGTTTTTGAAATTTAAAATAAATAAATAAATAAATCAATAAAAAAAATAAATAAATAAAAATGAACTGTAGATAGAATATAATGTTACTGAAAATTTCATTCATGGCCCTCCAATATTACATACACCTAATGTCTTATGCCATAAGTGGCTACACACCAACACTAAATTGCTCAATTTTTTTAATTTTTATTTTTTTTATTTTTATTTTTATTTTTTATTTTTTTTAAATTTCAAAAAATTAATTTTATTTTTTTTTAATTTAATTTTATTTTTTTTTTAAATAAAATTAGTTTTGTTTTATTTTATTTTTTTTTAATTTTTAATATATATATATATATATATATATATATATATATATATATATATATATTTTTATTTTAATTTGATTTTTTTTTTTTTTAAATTTAATTTCAAAAAATTTAAAATTATTTTTTATATTCAATTTTTTTTCATTTTAAATTCAATTTTTTTTTTTTTAAATTTAATATTATAGATTAATTATTTTTTTAAATTTAAAATTTAAAATTTTTTTATTAATTTTTTTAAATTTTAATTTAATTTAATTGTTTTTTTTAATTTTTTCGTTTATTTAGTTTTTCATTTTTAAAATCTATAAAATTGTTTCATTTAAAAAAAAAAAAAAAAAAAAACGCTAAATTTATGTATATTTGTTTTTTAATTATTTGCACGTGGTTTTTTTCATTTTTTTTGTTTCTTAATGATAGTTTTTTTTTTTTTTCTTATTATTATATATATTTTTTAATTTAAATTTTTAAATTTATTTTTTTTTAAATTTAATTTTTTTTAAATTTAATTTGTTTTTTTTAATCTAAATTTTAATTTTATAATTTTAATTATATATATATATATATATATATATATATATATATATATATAATAAGTTAGAATAAAAAATGTTTTTGATGTTTTTTTTTTTAAATTTTTTTGGTCAATTTTTGTTTTTTTTTTCTTTAAATTTTGTGTTTTTTTTTTTCAAATTTTGTCATTTCCTTTGATATAATTTTCAAATATTTTTATTTTATTTATTTATTTTTGTTTAATTTTTTTTTATTTTTATGAGCTATTTTTGGTTTTTTTTACATTTTTATTGTTTTTATATATATTTTTTTTAATCTAAGTTTTGTGTTTTATTACCAACATGAAAATCACCACTCTAAAAAAAAAAGTTGATGCAGCATCAATACTTTTCAAAATTAGCATGAAAATCACTGCTCTAAAAAAAGAAAAATTGATGCTGCATCAATACATTTCAAAATTAGCATGAAAATCACTAACATTTTAAAACAAATATTCATACTTCATAGCCAAAATAGAGGTGTTTGCAGTCAGCAATGAAAAAAATTGGTGATTCTGCATCACCACTTTTCAAAATCGGGTGCTTTTTATGCTACCAAAAAAAAGTAGGTAACATTGCGGTTACCTATTTCATCGGTAACATTGTTAACAATGTAAATGCCATTTCTCCCACAAACTAAAGGATTTCACCCATTAATTCAAGGCAAATTTTAAGGCCTAAAAACTGAACCTAAAGTGGCCGAACTATCATAGGATTTTGAAATTCCATAGGATTTTAGTTTGTCTGTTGAGTGTTAAATTCTACAAGTTCTAAAGCAAAATCTATAAAGGGCCAGGTAGCCTCTGGATCGCATCTTTTCTCAAAGGTGACATATCCAGTAAATGCCCCTACAGTCAATCTTTGGAACATAAATAGAAGTTCTTCATTTTAATATCCATAAACCACTACCACTTTAAGGCAAACCTTGTACATGTGTCATTTCTCCCTTCTCCCATAAAATTTTAGGCAAACTTTAAGGCATGTGCCATTTCTATTTCATTTCTCCCATAAAATATAAGTCAATTGTCATTTCTCCCACAAACTCACAAAGGTATGACGTTTGACATACTTCATCAACCACTACCAGTAGTTGTTTTAGTAAGTGCATAAAATAATTTTGCAAACCATGTAAATGCCATTTCTCCCACAAACTAAAGGATTTCACCCATTAATTCAAGGCAAACTTTAAGGCCTAAAAACTGAACCTAAAGTGGCTGAACCCTCATAGGATTTTGAACTTCCATAGGATTTTAGTCTGTCCATTGAGTGTTAACTTCTACAAGTTCTAAAGGCAGATTTTGTAAAGGGCCAAGTAGCCTCTGGATCTCATCTTTTCTCAAAGGTGACATATCTAGTAAATGCCCCTACAGTCAATATCTGGAACAAAAATAGAAGTTCTTCATTTTAATATCCATAAACCACTACCACTTTAAGGCAAATCTTGTACATGTGTCATTTCTCCCTTCTCCAATAAAATTTTAGGCAAACTTTAAGACATGTGTCATTTCTATTTTATTTCTCCCACAAACTAATAAAGGTGTGAATTTTGACATAACTTCATCAACCACCCCAACTAGTTGTTTTAGTAAGTGCATAAAATAATTTTGCAAACCATGTAAATGCCATTTCTCCCACAACTAAAGGCTTTCTCCCATTAATTCAAGGAAAACTTTAAGGCCTAAAAACTGAACCTAAAGTGGCTGAACTCTCATAGGATAGGATCCCCCAAACTCAAGGCTTTCCCCCATTAATTCAAGGCAAACTTTAACGCTTAATACTGAACCTAAAGTGGCTGAAATTCCATAGGATTTTAGTTTGTTTGTTGAGTCTTAACTTCTACAAGTTCTAAAGGAGTTTGTAAAGGGCTAGGTAGCCTTCGGATCTCATCCTTTCTTAAAGCATGTAAAAGGCCAGGTAGCCTCTGGATCTCATCCTTTCTTAAGGCATGTCATTTCTAGATGTGATTTCTGCCATAAATTTTAAGGCAAACTTTCATGCAAACCATGCATGGACCATGTATATGTGTCATAAATCTCCCTTAAACTCTAGGCAATGCAATATTTAACGCATCTCATTTCTAGATGTGAATTCGACCATAAAAATTAATTCAAAATTTAAGATAAACCATGCACTTGTCATTTATCTCATGCACATGTGTCATTTCTCCCATGAATTTGCAATAAATGTTATTTCAATATATTTTTATTGAATTTGTTTTTTTCAGGAATAAAAAAACCCACTAAATATGGTTGAAAAATGGAAATTATGTTTCTTTCTATCCCAATCCAGGGAAAGCAGTGATTACATATGTGCTTTCCAATATTGCGACTAGCAAGGTCGTCCAAACGAAAATGAATATACTGGGAAGAACGACAAACAATGAGGCATATTATATTGCATTGATAGAAGGCTTGGAAACAGCTAGGGAGTATGGATCAAATCGAATTGTAGTTTTCAAAAATTCCGAACTTGTGTGCAACCAGATGAAAGACGTGTACCAAATTAAGAAGGAGAGGCTAAAACAATTGCATGGAAAAGCAAACAATATTGTTAGCCAATTTCAATTTTTTAGTATAAGACATTGTACAATTGTGAATAAGATGTCTATTGATCTATTGCGTGGGGAAATGCCAATTCAGGTTTCATATATCAAAGATGAATTAATAGATGAATTAAAATTATACGGGCCAATGCCAATGCAAGTTCATCTCTCAAAGATGAATTAGTTTTGAGACGCTCTTCTTCAAAAATTCAAGATTCATCTCTCAAAGAAGAATTAACGTTGAGATGCTCTCCTTCAAAATTTATTAATGGAAATTGTAACATATCTTGGATATGTGTGTGTTTTATACTTATAAATGCGTCTTTTTTAATGACCATGTGTTTTTTTCAATTTTATACCAAAGTGTGCTCCCACCCTGTAAAGCACAATTTTGTGAACTTAAAATTTTTATAAAAACATTTGCTTAAATTGAGTTTCATGTAGAAATTTGCTGAATAATGAAGTTTATTCGCTGCGATTAACCTGATCATACATCAATTCGAATTGCATGCATAACACATAATCGCTTCTACCATTAATCGTCACATGCGGAATAAAAAACAAAGCGACAGAACATCAATTCACACACATAGAACGCAGCATGTATGAGGAAAGCTTATAGCTGAAAACCCCCAGCTATATGTATCATATAATGGATGAGAAACATTCAGCAATACATAATACAATACTCCTCACAAGTACTCAGTACTATCTCATATGCTGAACACAAAACTAGCTAGATCTGAAACTAGTCACAGGTTCAAATCTTCCCGCTGCTCTGCCCTGCATCTACTGCGCAATCCAAAAAGTGAATATAGCTTAATGTAATTCGAATTCACTTAGTTGGTACAGCGCAATCATCATTGGCATCATCATCCCACTGATTGTGCAAATCTCATGCACAACTAATGTACAACTGCTGTCAGTCTCACCCTTTCATCTACCTCTTCCACTAGTCTTTCACTGAACTGTCCATGCACTGAGTTAACTGATGTGTTATTTTATTTTAATAATGAGTTAATATCAGTGAATTAATTAATAATTAATTCACCCAACTCATCTCTAGCATAATCACAAGTTAAACTGATCATAACTAGTTAAACTAGTTAACCGGAACACAATCTCCATTAACTCCTCAATCAACTCCACCAGAACTCTGCCACATGAGTCTAACTGAAGTCAACCAGGCAATAGCTCAACTAACCCATAGGAAATTCGAATTTCCTTATGTCAGCTGCATGCCCCACCTCCGGGGGTCAAACTGAAGTGCTCCAAGAGAGTAAACTGCTGTTTATAGTCTAAATATTATTAAGGGTAAATAATATTTGACTTCCATATTTTTAGGAGAGGCAGTCCAAAAATAGCCTGTGACCTAAAAATATGAATCTCATCTATTTTTACCAACATGTCACATACTTCAAGAATCTCCAACTAGAATCCCCGAATCATGCTCCGTATGTCTAAAAATAGACATAGTCTAAAAATAGATTTTTTCGACAAAAATCACATGTGTGGTCCCCACCTAGTTTAGGTGATCACTTTCCAACTAGGATCAGGAAAGATGTTTCAGGAGGCCTCCTTCACTGTTTCTTGTTGCCATTTTCAACATTTCACACATCAATTAGTGCTTTGAAAGTCGTGTTTTACATAATTTGTGCACACTAAATTACATTAATTTTCTGAAATTTATTTTGAATTTATTTTAAATAGTAATATAAAAAAAAAAAATTGTAAATGTTCATTATAGATATATATATCATGGAGGATGAACGACAAAGATCAATAGAATCCCATATCTCTATGAGAGAGGTGGATCAGGGATTGAGGGATGTTCATGGTATTTAAATATAATCTTAAATATCCATATATATACATACATGTGTGTACATATGGAATTGATTTTTTATCAATTTTGTGGGCTAACTTAGTTCTTCATAAGTTTCATTTTTTATTTTTTAGGAGCTAAGAGGAGAAGGGTGTCTACTCCATCAATGGAGCAGCCCGTGGTTCACGCAATCGTGGTATGGTTCACACAATTTAATCAATTAATATGTACATGTATTTATATGTATGAATGTATTTTTGAATTGATTATAAATTCATATTTTTTTATGAAGCTTCTCTCTCGTCTCGTGAGGTTGGTGGTGGTTGACATTCCCTTGGAGGGCCATCAATAAGTGCTGGCGGATTGCATGAAGGTGGTGATATATATTCCCCCAGAGGCAAATCAAGGGATGGTCGTGTTGGTTCTCAACCAATTGGTGGTCATTCTGGTTCTCAGCAGGGTTGTTCTGGTTCTCAACAGTCTCAGGGTAGGCAAGATGCTAGCCAACCACATCCAAGTGGCCATCAATTTGAAAATTATTTTCATTAAATTTGTACAAATTTGTTTACATGTATTTTTTTAATATACAAAATTTTATATATTGATGCAGAGGATGAAAATGTTGCTCAAACAAGACGTAGGGTAGAACACATCATTCAAGAAGAAGGTTGTCCACCAACCATGACTTATTCGTCCGACATCTTCGATATACCTTGGGAAACAAACATTGAGCAATGCACCTTAGAAAGGTGTCAACATCTTCATGCAAAATTGAAGAGAGATCTCGTGGCTTTGACTCTACCTGTTGAGAGTCGACAAAGATTGGAAATAGTTACACACTCTTTAAGCGAACTAGTATATGTATACCAAAATCTTGGGCCAACCACTAATACTTTTGTAGAAGTGATGAGAAAAGGAAGGAAACAGTGATGTGTCCCGATAAATGGGAGGTTGTTAAACAAAGAGTTACAATAGAAATGGCCAAGTCTATGTTTAATTTCAAAGAAGGGCCAAAAATAAATATGTTGAAGGTGTAATATTTCAAGCACCCTCATATAGCTCGCTATTTGTATGATAGACACCTTGCGGCCTATGGAAGACTCCCATGGAATGACGAGGTTCCGGTTTATTTTGAAAAATTATTTTATGCAGAATTTTTTTTTCAAATGAAACCCAATTACAATGACCTTCCCTCTGAATTTTTTGGTCTTGGGAAAGGTCGATTGTGTGACCGTAGGGACGCTAGGCATGATGTTGAGTTGCCTCGCCCTGAGCCACCATTCATTAGTCAACCTCTTCGTGTCGAAACTTTACGGTCAGAGATGGATGCCACTTCTCAAATTAGTTGAGAAGCAAGGGATGCCATCATTGACAATATTCACATTGGATTGGGTGGAGTCGATGTTTGTATGAATTGATAAAGATCACGTGAGAATGCACATACTAATTTTGTGTATTATACATATGAAGAGATTGACAACATGAGTGTTGAAGATCTCAAAACATATGCAAAAAATTGTCACAATGGTTGGTAGGACGTAATTGTTCATGAGGAAGAGGGCATGGGAACGATATGTGTTAATGGTTAGGGTTCAATTATTTTAACACAAGTACAATTTGTAATAAATACATATATACATACATTTATTTGTATACATTAATCTAACAAATGTATCATTATATGTTAACACCATTTGCAGTCATCATGCTTGATGAATGAAGAAAATGTTAATATCACGATCGGAGCCTCTGGTTCAAACAATCAAGATGGGTCTCACCATTAATCATACAATCAAGATGGTTCTCACCATCAAGTTGTGTTGGCAAATGTTAGTGTTTTTTAAGTGAACACATGATGATGATGTACAATTATTTTTTATCTATTATTATATATATCGAAACATGATGAGATATTTTTAAAATAAAAAATTGTGCACACATGTACATGTACATATATATAATAAAAATTTTAACAGATTCTGATTTCGTCCGATGTTTTTGGGATGGCGGTACCATCTTATTCCTTGAGAGATGTGCCAAATCCACCATCACAAGTATGAACAATTTTTCACTTTTAAAATTTATGTTTTTGAGTTATATATTCCACCTCAAAAAGTTCCATTAAAAAATGAGATATATCTAGATCTTGAGTTATTTAATTTTTTTGAATGTTAGGTTTTTGGAGATTTTCTTTAAATTGTCTTGAGTGTACGATTAACCACAGAGCACAGGTATTATATTTTTTACTTAAATATAAATGTGTTTTTAAGTTATAAGTTATAAATTGAATTTTAAGTTTTATTATAAATTGAGATTTAGAGATCTTGAAATTATTTTAAATTTTTTGAATTTTTAGGTTTTTTTGAGATTTTCTTTTGGGCCTCTCTTGTATGTCTTACCCGTCCACTAACTTAATGTATTCAATTTTTTCCTTATTATGTTTTGAGATTTATAATTTATAATTATGATTTCAAAATTTTTTTATTATATCTTGAGATCTTGACACTTAGAGTCAATACATACTTTTAAGTTTTGAATTTTAGGTTCCCACGAGACTCATGCCAAAGGGAGATAGGAACATCCACACCATTTCAACCATTTGAACAAGTTGTCTAACTTTTTTTTAATATTATTGAAAATAAGTTTATATATGTACACGTGCATTTTCATCTAAAATTTTTTAATATATATATATATATATATATATATATATATATATATATATATATATATATTGTACAATTTACTGTTGAAGATGTTCCTGTGGGGGAAGTTTTAGTGTGTTGAGATTCAACAAGATGATGATCCTAGTGAAAATTAAGCACCTTCACTAGGTGGGGCCCGTAGGCTATTTTTAGGTGTATGTCTATTTTTAGAATGGTGAGCATATTCTAAAATTAGCAGGATGATGATTCTAGATGGTTGAGCAAATTCTATCTTTAGATAAGTTTATATTTTTAAAACATGGGCAAAGTCTATTTATAGATCACATATCTAAAAATAGAATGCATGTCGATTATTATTAGCCCTTAATAATAATGCGGCAATAAATATCAACTTATTCTCTTGGAGCACTTTATTTCAGTGAAAACATTTGGAAAATCAGTGAATTACGCAATTCCTAGGGTGGTTGGTGACTCATGCATGGAGGACTCAGTTAGAACTGATAGTGGCAAGTTGTGATAGAGTTGGAAGAGTAGTTATGTGAGGTATTATTTAGTTTAACTCAGTTAAGTGAGTTAAACTCAGTTGTGCTAGTTGTATCTAGTTCTAACTGAAGATACACTAGTGAGAGTTTAGTGAATTAATTATTTAGTTAATTCACAACTAAAGACTCACTTTCAACTGAACAAATACAGCAATTAACTACTTACATGTCAGTTCCAGTGGAGACGCAGTGGAGAGATAGGTGAAAGGGTGAGATGGACTATCTGTTGCCACTATAGTGATGCATTCAATTCATATAACACACATTGGAGATGCCAATGAGGATTGTGCAGTCAAGGCAAGGCCACATCGAATTCATTCAAAGGTCTTCTTCAGCAGGGATTGTACAATGGAGGCAGGCTGTCAGGAGGCAAGAAATTGGTGCATAGATATGCAAATTTTTGCATGATAGTGTGTAATGATTGTTGATTGTACTGAGAGCTTGATGTACTAAGCTTTGTATGAGATTGTTACATGTTCCATTAATATACATAATATATGATAGTTGGGGTTTTTATCTTTAAGCTTTCCCATTAAACAACTGTGTTTATGTGAGATTGATTTGCTTCATATGTGTTTACAATTGGCGATTTAATTCCCACAAAGAATTACGTGGAAGGATTCTGTATTTAACATAATATTAATTTGTTAGATCATGGGAGTCTGGTAATAGAAATTCATCTTGTATAATTTCTACATGGTATCAGAGTAGTGTTAATCACTGAAGATTGCAATATTGAAGTAGTGCTAAGTTGTGTTGGTGTAACAATTCAAATTTGCTGCAAGAATTTCTTGGTGCGATAGTTGAGTAAACATTGAAATGGATTTCAATGGGTTGCAGTTGGAGTATGCACTGAAGGGCAGCTCGAACTACATAGCCTGGAAGGAAATAATGGAGGTGGTTCTTGAAGATAATGGCTTGAAGGAGTTCATCAATAGCGATGTTCCTAAGCCCACCTCGATGGATGCTGCATTACTTGACGCCTGGAAAAATAAAGTAGCGAAGACGAGAAGAATTCTATTGGAAGGTGTGAAGGACCATATTGTGTCAAGACTTCATGGGAAATCCACTCCATTTGCAATGTGGAAGGCTTTGACAAATCTTTTCCAAAGCAGCAACGACCATCGGAAGTTGGCGCTAAAAGATAAAATCAGAAAAATCAAAATGGAGAAGGGAGATAGTATTCCAAAGTATCTCATGAAGTTTGTCCAATGTAGGGATGAGCTGGGGAGTGTGGGAATTACAGTTGTTGATGATGACTTGGTAAGCTTGGCTATCCTTGGACTTCCGAAGAGTTGACACATTTATCAAGACTTTGTCAATGGACGGGAGAAACTGTCGGATTGGGAGCAACTTTGGTCAGATCTAGTGCAGGAGGAGATAAGGCGGAATACCAGGAATGGCTCTTCATCAAAGCATGAAGATGAAGAGGATTGTGCTTCAGCTGCTAAAGTGAGGAAAGGGAAGGGGAAGAAATCCCATTCAAAATCTGTGGCTAAAGGTAAGAAGCTGGATTTGTCCAAGGTGAAGTGTTTTCACTGTCACGAACATGGACATCTCACCACTAACTGCCCACAGAAAAAGAAGAACAAGAAGTTTGTTGGAGTTGCAGTTGGTGAGGCCCTTGCCTTGCAATTTGAACTTGATTTCTCCTTGATCGCATGCTTGGTTTCAAGCGCAATGGGATCAGTTTGGTATCTTGATAGTGGTTCTTCCTTCCACATGACAGGAGATAAGGATCTTTTCAGTGACTTGGAGGAGAAAGATCTCCAAATGCATATAAAGATGGGTGACGATGGATGATACAGTGTGACCGGAATTGGTACCATTACCTTTGAGAGGGAGTCAAGTAAACCATTTCTTTTGAAAGATGTTATGCATGTTCCAGGTCTAAAGAAGAACTTGGTCTCATTCGCAATGTTGGAGGACAGAGGTTATGATGTTGTTTTCAGCGACAGAAAATCCTTCTTGCGACATAAAACAACAGGTCAAACCAAGAGGATAGGGATTCAAGTTAAGAATATCTACAAGTTGGAGGTAGATGGCTGCGTTTCAATGATGGGCAAAGCAAAAGAAGTGGTGAGACGGGATGAGGGCGAATTATGGCACAGGAGATTGGGTCATCTTCACCATGGCGTCTTGAAGATTTTGCAGTAGATTTCTACTGGAGTTCCCAAGGGTACTCTTGCATAGTCAGATCAATGCAAGGGATGTACTATGGGTAAGTTTGTGATGACCACCTTTCATGAGAAGGAGAAATGTGCTTCGGTGATCCTGGAGAGAATTCACACAGACGTGTGTGAACCCTTCTCGATTGCTTCAACAACAAAACACAGGTATTATGTTATATTTTTTGATGACTATTCTCGTAGATGTTGGATCTTTTTCATGCAGAAGAAGAGTGAAACATTCTCAAAGTTCTGTGAGTTTAAAGCATTGGTGGATAAGGAGTCGGGGAAGCAAGTGAAGGCTCTGCGGAGCGATAATGGTGGTGAATATATCTCAAATGAATTCAAAGACTTTTGTAGCAAAGAAGGAATTCGAAGAGAACTCATAGTGCCTCATAACCCATAGCAGAATGTGGTCACAAAGAGGAAGAACAGAACAATCGTGGGTGTTGCATGAGCTATGTTGCATGACCAGGGCCTACCAATGCACTTGTGGGCGGAAGCATGCAACAATGTGGTTTATGTGAAAAATCGTTGTCCTCATAAAGTAATTGGCATGAGTACACCTGAAGAAGCTTTTACTGGTAAGAAGCCTAATATTTCTCATTTGAATATTTTTGGCTCATCTGTTTACATTCATGTGACAAAGGACGCCAGGAAGAAGCTGGAGCCGACTACAGAAGTTGGGATATTTTTGGGGTACACAGAAACACCCCATAATTATTGTGTGTATTTTCCAAATATTCGGATGACTGTGGTGTGATGGAGAGGAGGAACTTCTTGTTCCAAAAGATGAGCCTCAAGATGTGGATCAGCCACAGGAGGAGGATCATGGAGTGGAGGAGTCCACTCACGCAAAGCCAAACATCAGAACAAGCAGAAGGTGTACCATAGAAGCTGAGAGACTGAAGCTTGATGCAGCACAGAATGTAGGAGTCCCTACATCACAGCGCAGACAGAGACAACCACCTGACTAATTCATTGGATACATGGCTCTAGTGATCAAGTGTATCGTGACAGAGCCATCTTCCTTTGAGGAAGCAGCACAAGAGCCCACATGGGTAGATGCCATGGTGGAGGGGTATGACTCCATTGTTAGAAACAATTCTTGGGAGATTGTTCCAAGGCCGGTTGGTAAATCAGTGGTAGGTTCAAGATGGATCTACAAGGTAAAGCAAGCTGCTGATGGGAGCGTAATGAAGTATCGAGGGGATTTATTATGAAGAAACATTTTCACCTATCGCACAGTATTCTTACATAAGGACCATCCTTGCTCTCTCAGCGCAGATGGATTGGCACATTCATCAGATGGATGCGAAGACTGTGTTCCTTAATGGGATCATTGAGGAAGAAGTGTACATTGAGCAGCCTGAAGGATTTGAGATATTTAGTAGCGATTTTCATGTGTGCAGACTCAAAAGAGCGTTGTATGGGATGAAGCAAGCACCTCATGCTTGGTACAGATAAACAACTATTCACTAGACATGACTACAAGTAAAGAGAGCGGATGCAAAACTAACAGGAGGACAAGGAGATTGTCTCATGGAGGTAGATTTTATCATTTTTCTTTATGTTGATGATTTAATACTAACGAGTGATGAGCGGTTGATACACTCATGCAAGGCCGAACTTGCAAAGGAGTTTGAGATGAAGGATTTGGGCTTTCTTCATTATTTCCTTGGATTGAAAATATGGAGCGAGAGGGTGAATTGCTTGTGTCTCAAGGCAAGTATGCTCGGGAGATACTTGGGAAATTTCACATGGAGGGCTGCAAGACCATGGATACTCCTCTTTCAGGAAATTGGAGGAAAGAGGATGCTACATCGGCAGAGGTAGTGGATGCCACTGTTTATCGACAGTTGCCTCTGTCTATCGACATTTGGTGGGTTCGCTCATGTATTTAGTTAATACAAGACTGGACATATGCTATGCGGTGAACCAGCTTAGTCAAGAGATGGTTAAGCCTACCAAGCTCTTTTAGAAGGCGGGCAAGCATTTCCTGAGATATCTCAAGGGCACATCTGAGTATGGCTTACGGTACAGACAGACGGATGAGGTGAAGTTGCATGGATTCACAGATGCAGATTGGGCAGGCAGCCCAACAGACAGAAAGAGCACATCAGGAGGGGTTTTCAGTATCGGATCTACAGCTTTTTCTTGGTAGAGCAGGAAACAGAGATCTGTGGCACTCATTTCAACGGAAGCGGAATACATGGCAACAAGTCAAGCTGCATGTGAGGCTATCTGGATGAGAAATATCCTGGTCGGCTTGTTCGGTTCTCATTTAGATCCTACAGTGATTCATTGTGATAATCAGAGTTGCATTAAACTCTCGATTAATCATGTGTTTCATGATATATCTAAGCAATATATATCTGGTATCATCATATCAGCGATTGTGTGCAGCAGAAGATCATGTTTCTTCAATACATTCCTACGCAAGATCAGGATGCAAATATTCTGACGAAGGCGCTCACCAGGACCAAATTCAAATACCATAGAGATAGGATCGGGGTGAAGGATAATCCCTTTCTTGTTGAGAGGGAGTGTTTAGATTCAACAAGATGATTATCCTAGTGAAAATTAAGCACCTTCACTAGGTGGGGCCCGCAAGCTATTTTTAAGTGTATGTCTATTTTTAGAATGGTGAGCATATTCTAAAATTAGCAAGATGCTGATTCTAGATGGTTGAGAAAATTATATCTTTAGATGAGTTTCTATTTTTAGAACATGGGTGAATTCTATTTATAGATCGCATATCTAAAAATAGAATGCATGTCGATTATTATTAGCCCTTAATAAAAATCCGACAATAAATATCAACTTATTCTCTTAGAGCAGTTTATTTTAGTGAAAAGATTTGGAAAATCAATGGGATGAAGGAATTACGCAATTCCTATGGTGGTTGGTGACTCATCATGGAGGACTCAGTTATAACTGATAGTGGCAAGTTGTGACAGAGTTGGAAGAGTAGTTATGTGAGGTATTATTTAGTTTAACTCAGTTAAGTGAGTTAAAATCAGTTGTGCTAGTTGTATCTAGTTCTAACTGAAGATACACTAGTGAGAGTTTAGTGAATTAATTATTTAATTAATTCACAACTAGAGACTCACTTGCAACTGAACAAATACAACAATTAACTACTTACATGTCAGTTCCAGTGGAGACCCAGTGGAGAGATAGGTGAAAGGGTGAGAAGGACTATCTTTTGTGACTATAGTGATGCATTCAATGCATCTAACACACATTGGAGATGCCAATTACGATTAAGCAGTCAAGGAAAGGTCATATCGAACTCATTCAGGGGTATTCTTCAACAGGGATTGCGCAATGGAGGCAGGTTGTCAGGAGGCAAGAAATTGGTGCATAGATATGCAAATTTTTGCATGACAGTGTGTAATGATTGTTGATTGTACTGAGAGCTTGATGTACTAAAATTTGTATGATATTGTTACATGTTCCATTGATATAACATAATATATGATAGTTGGGGTTTTTAGCTTTAAGATTTCTCGTTAAACAACTGTGTTTATGTGCGATTGATTTGCTTCATATGTGCTTGCAATTGGTGATTTAATTTCCGCAAAGAATTAAGTGGAAGGATTCTATATTTAACATAAGATTAATTTGTTATATCAGGGGAGTCCGATAATATGCATGCATCTTGTATAATTTCTACATAGTAGATGAGCAACAAATGGAGAGGGAACTTCATGAGGTATTGCAAGCTTTTTTTTACATTTTGTTTTTTTACATGAATTTCTATATATTCTCACTCAATTTTAAAACTTTAAATTTTAATGTTTGTACACATTGTGTACAGGTTCCCCATGATTCGCAGGATAGCTCAAGGATCGTAACTTTGTTGGGAGAGACACTACATCCATCTGTATTTGATGGATGATGCACATGCACACGTGCAACATTATATTTTCAATAGATTTAGTCTTAAATTTTCTTTTTTATATATAGTCTTATCTAGATGCAGTCATATATAAATTGATACTTGATACTTGATATTTGTGAGATTTACAAATTTTGGACATATTTTATGTGAACTACATTGTTACATGTGAATGTGATATATAATGTTCTTAAAACTTATGTTTTGGATGGTTGAACTACATTTGGCATGTGATGTGAAGTAATTTTGTGTTATAATTTGTTTTGTTTTTAAAACCTAAGTTTTGGATGGTTGAATGACATTTGGCATGTGAAGTAATGTTGTGTTATGATTTTTTTTGTTTTTACAGTGTTATGGTTGAACTACATTTGGCATGTGAAGTAATGTTACTTGATACTTGATACTTGTGATCTATAATGTTTTGTTTTTAAAACTCAAGTTTTGGATGGTTGAACTACATTTGGCATGTGAAGTAATGTTGTGTTATAATTTGTTTTGTTTTTTAAACTTAAGTTTTGGATGGTTGAACTACATTTGGCATGTGTAGTAATGTTGTGATTTATAATGTTTTGTTTTTAAAACTTAAGTTTTGGATGGTTGAACTACATTTGGCATGTGACATAATGTTTTGTTTTTATTGGATGGTTGAACTACATTTGGCATGTGATTATGATATAATGTTTTGTTTTTAAAATTCAATTTTTCGTTTTCCAAACAAACAAAAAAATTCACATGAATATATGTACATGTAGAAATGATTTAAGTACATGTTTGGATATATATGTTAAAACGATTGAAGTACATGATATATATATATATATATATATATATATATATATATATATATATATATATATATATATATATATATATATGAACAATCATAAGATTCTAGGTCTTGTTAGATGTGTCAAACAATTATAAAATTTTAAAAATGTGTTCTATAATGTATATATATCTAGTACGTGCAACAGTTTTCATCAATGCATGTAAAGAAAAGATACTTTCAAATAATTCCATTCTAGAACATATATATCCACTACGTGCAACATTTTTCATCAATGCACATAGAAAAGCTACTTTCAGTTAATTGCATTCTAGAAAATATATATCCAATACTTCAACATTTTTCATCAATGCACATAGTAAAACTACTTGAACCGTTAATTGAATTCTAGAACATATATATATCCAATACGTGAAACATTTTTCATCAATGCACATAGAAAATCTACTTTCAGTTAATTGCCTAGAACATGTATATATCCAGTATATGCAACATTTTTCATCAAGTAACATAGAAAAACTTTTCAGTTAATTGCATTCTAGAACATATATATCTAGTACTTGCAACATTTTTTATCAATGCACATAGAAAAGCTACTTTCAGTTAATTGCATTCTAGAACATATATATATCCAATACTTCTAGAACATATATATCCAGTACTTGCAGCATTTTTCATCAATGCACATAGAAGAGCTACTTTCAGTGAATTTCATTCTAGAACATGTATATATCCAATACATGCAACATTTTTCATCAATGCATGTATATAAAAGCTACTTTCAATTGATACTAGTGTGCATGTACCAAAACAATGTACATGTGCAAACACTTGCACAAATAACATAACAAGGAAATTAAATTTTTAGTTGAGTTATGGAAGTTCTAAAACATGAATCCAAAGAGAAGAAATCGTTGGGCAGTTCAATTAAAAAAATTTCAACAGAATTCCATCTTCAATGATCTGTTCATGATCGGATTTTGACATTTTCAATTTCTTAATTTTCGTTTTTTTCTTTGATTGAACCTCTATCAACTTTATGCGTGTTGCACACACCAAGTGACTATATTGGCAACTTATGACATGAAGTTCATAGTCTTCAAAGTAAACAAAATCCCTACTTTGATTAGTTTGTTTGAAAAAATAACCTTTCAGTATAATAGATCTTCTGTCATATGGAAACCCGTGATCATTATAGTTTTCTAATAATTTCATCTTTCGTTCAGTGCAACACATCAAATAATACTTCACATTTTCATTGTTGTCAGTAGGTGCAATTACAACAAAAAAATCTCCTGCATAATAAAACAAACTTATGTATTTAAATTTAGATCATAATTAACATGAAAAATTAACTTTAAAATAATTTTAGTATCTACTTCTAGATCTCTATCATTTCAAAGTAATTCAAATGTTACCTTCTCTAACAAGATCAGAAAATCAATCACCATCAGATGATATTGTAGTCTTCTCTGATTGCATTTCTTCAAACATTGCAATGGACATTTTCCCCTTTATATTTAGCTCTGTATGTTTCCAATCTTTTACATACATTTTGTTTTCACAAACATCGTTGGATTCTGTGTTGTCTATGCAAACATGACAAAAACAAGAATATTTTCTTTTATCTAATGCAAACACATTTGTGGACAACTTTGTTTTAATTGAATGCAATTTTCGAGTCCCTTTTATTGTTTCAATGTCATTTCCAATTGATATATCTACATCTTCAATCCCAATATGCCAAAAAAACCTATATATGGAAAATTAAAAGAAGAATGTAAATATGATATCGAAATACCATCAAAGATAATCATTGTGATAAATGTACACTATTTAAAATTGGATATCCAATAAAAATTAAATTGAATGTACCTTCGCACTTCCCTTGATCAGTTAGTCTCATGGCTTAGAGCAGCGATGCACCATTGAAAAAATTATTTAGCATCCACAAGTCGGTTTGCAGAGGGGTTCATTTGATATCTTCGAAGTGATTGTTTTATGCATGCCCCTGCACCGTCATTTTTCCTTTTCCATGGCCAGTATCAAAGAAATTCCAACAATGTTTAATGCAAGTTTTCTTATGAGGACAACACAATCAAAATAATGATTGTGAAGATTTGAATTGACCTACGCATCCACCTGACTATATCCAATGTTCATTGAATTTTATTCCACAACTTTTCAAGGAGTCATAAATCTTTCCAAAACAGTGTTGTACAAAATATGTATCATGTGTACGATCGTTATTAATATAAAAGTGATATTCTTTAATAACATGCCAATTTTCGTTGGTTCTTTCTATATGATCGAATTTTTGTTCAGCATGTCTATATAGAATATGGACGAGTATGGAGACTTGGTCAGAATGATAGTATTGACTCTGAATTTCTTTTTGTGGAACAAATGTGTAGTTTTCTGCAAAATCAATTACTGACAAAATGGTCCCTGGTGGAAAAAATTCACGGGATTTTTTGAATTGCAAGTCTTGCCATCGATCTCTGTGGGAATGCTTGCTGTATTTATAAATTTCTGCCTCAAACTTTCTCAAAAAATCTATCACAAAAATTTCTTCTTCTTGTAATTCAATTCTTTTAGCACTATTTGAACCTTGAATTGATGTCTGGATATATTCATATCTCTTCCATTTCACTTTCATGTTGGACAATGATTGATCATTTATATCAGTACGATATTTGTTTTGAAATTTAGTCAAATTTCCACAATCATTGCATTTTTTACCACCAACATATTTCTTTTCGTAAAATAATTCATCGCTTTCTCTTCCACATAGAATTTGAGATATGAAATCACGGATAGTGGAAGGAGGAGGTGAATCTTTCCCAAATGTTCTACCAAAATTAAGGAATGTGTCATAATATAACTGAAATTCCACATGATAATGACAACAACAAGTGTCGCGTACGGTGATAGGTTTTACATACCATGGTTTTTGTTGAACAAAGGCACTGATTGAGACATGAATTTCACGATTCTCTTCTTTGAACTTGTTGAACAACTCTATTTGAGTTGTGTCCAAGAAATGTTTTTCATGTTATTCGTATTGATTTCGTGCTATTATTCTTCGCATCACATCCCTTGCATTTGGAAAAACACGTGAATTTTTCTTCCAATATTCATATATTGTTTTTTTAACATTTTTTCCAAGTCTATCTTTGTATGGTTTCCTATGTAATATTCCTAAATTAGCCTAAAACTAATGGGAATATTAAAATTTTGTTTTGTCACATAAATAGGTGTATAAGTGGGTGGGAGGACCCATAAGACTCTTTATTTTGAATAAAACCACTTATCATGTGAAAGTGGATCATATTTTCAGCTAAATAAAGCACCCTAAGGTGTGAATAGGGGCTAAAACATATTGACTGGGTCAACCTTGACCAAATCTATAGCGCTGTCATGGAGGAGTGCCCATCAATTAGGCACAACATAGTTTTAGATGGAGATGCCTTGTGTGAAAGAGGTGATTTCATTGGAGGTGGTTTAGGGTTTGAAAACTCTTGTCTTATAAAAGGAAGGGGGTGGCAGCAATAGAGGTAGTTGATGATATGATATTTTTCTGAGTATATCGTTTGTTTAGACATATCTCATTCTCTAGATGTTTAGATAAGAATAATGTTGTTTAGCATTGGGTGTTCCTGATCGAGAATTCCACCTCTTCCATTGAGTAGCTCTTGTGAGAGTTTGTACTACATTGTCCACTATCTGGCTAAAGTCCAAGCTACTTCTTTCAACTACAGCGTAGATCCTGTTGAGGGTTTGAATTTTTTTGCAAGCTACAGCGAGTGGAGATTATATCTATCAGATCTAGTCCATTTCAGTGCTTCTTTTCAGTGGAGGACGGTTCTACTTCATTGGGAGGATAGTATTGAAGACATTGAGTATAATTTTCATATCTTGGCATGTGTCCAACTGTATTTTGATCCCTACAGCGCAATATAGATCCAAATCTGTGTTATTTCTGTAGGTGTATTTGCAGGGTGTTTTAGCTCACCAATTGGAGAGTGATTTTCTAGGTGTTGGGGATCTTCCCTTCACTTTGGAGATCTTTTTGAGGATATCATTTTATTGGCTATATCAGATCAGATCCACTTTCTAGATCTAAATGTTTCCATAGATCTCCAGACTTATATCTCAGATCTACATCTTGTACTTGGTATTTTGCTGAAAACCCCAAGGGGGATTGATAGAGGAGCTTGTATAGTGTATAGATCTGGTATAGATCTAACTTTTTATCCACATACTTGCTCTAGATATGATGTGTAATCTAAAAATTTTGCAGAGCCAATAAAATAACGATGTAAGGCATTTGCAGTCTTTATACATGGTTGCAGTACCTCATTTTTAGGATTTATTTCATTGAAGACTTGTATTTTCTTGTCATGCACCTTATGGGCCACTTTTAACTTATATTGTATTGTTGTAATGACTCAAGAAAGGTTTTCATTTTTTCCTCCTGATAAATAAAAGATGAATTGCGTTATTTTCTTGCATAATTGTCTTGTATTGCTGCATTCCCCATTTGGGAATATTACAATGGTATCAGAACATCATCTTGGCACAACCTATGCTTTCTAAGAAGACAATATGTCTTTTGAAGGAAAGAAAAGACAGAAGAATTTTTATTACACTAATGACAAAGAAGACAAGGGTAAAACCCCTTTATTTGGAGAAATGAAAGGGAAGGAGATCTCAAGACTTCTTCTCCAAACCATGCATGAGCTTAAAAGTGAGATCAAGGGAATGAAGAGGGAAATACATGAAGGTCCCTCAAGAAGATCTTCACATGAAGAAAACCCCAGTTCTTCATATCATGTGTGCAAGCACTCAGCTACACAATCAGATCTACAATGTTATACTATGCCCAAATTTACTGCAAGAGAGATGAAGGAGGAAGATGCACCAAAGGAGGAGACTTTGAGTGATTATCTTTAGGAGTATGAATCTCAATCTTGGAGATTCAAGGAGCACTTGAACTTCCAAGAGTTCTGCCAGCTCAAGGAGGAAAGGAGATCCAACAAGAACAATAGAAGGAGAAGAGGTAGGTTCTTTCTGCCAAATTTTGATGGATCCTCCACATGCACAACCAAGGATTGGATAGATCAGCTAGACTCATATTTGGATCTACATCAAGTTTCAGAAAAGGAAGCCCTTAAAGTAGCAGCCTTGCATATTAAAGGTAAAGATTATTCTTGGTGGTTATTTGAATCCTTTTCATTAATGAATGAAAATATATCTACTTATGCAAGATTCACTAAGAGATTAGTGAAGCGATTTGATGTAAAACAAATTGAAACATCTTTGATTGAGCTAGCAAAGAATGAACATGCAAAACATTTGCATGAGTTGGAAAGATCTGTTATGCCAACTCCACCTTAGATTTCTATTGAAGGGGATAAAAACTTGTGTGATAATTTTCCAAGGGCAAGATCCCCATTGCATGAAGAGATTTCTTCTCAAAAGGAAGACATGGAGATTCCTCTTTCAAGGGAAGACCAAGATCTAGGGTCTCTCATTTTTAATGAGGTATCCTCAAACATTGATGAGGAGAAAGAGCATGAAGGTAGTAACAACGTTGTCACTTTAGAAGAAGGACCATCACCACATGGGGATGGGTATGAAGTTATTGCTTCAAGAGGAGAAGCTTTTGCATCTTTGCAAAGGGTTACCAAGGAGCATCATGTGATAGTATTATTGGGTAGTAACACCTTGATCCAAGGAGGAGAGAGGATGGATCAACATCCAATGATGAGGGGTTTATATTCAGAATAAGGAGACTGATTTATGCAGCAAAGACAGGGACAAATCAATACACTCATTTATACAGTTTACTTCAGGTTTTGATGTCTCTTTGCATGGAGGCATTCCACTAGGGAGACCCCCTGATGAGAAGATGAATAAAGTGTTCTCTCAACTTGTTGCAAAAATGACGTATTTGGCTAAGGAAGGAGCCTTGAGAGGAGCTACCACAACATTGGGAATATTTGATGGGTTCCAAGGAGATATGAGCAAATTTCTGAAAGGGACTTTGCTATCTTCCACTCAACTACTTGTGCTGAAAATCAGGATTCAGATATCTGTGATGACATGAGCATGGTGTCAAATGGCCACTCCATAGTCTTGGGGCATCAAATGATAATTCCACACATGAGACATATTTATGAATATGACAAGAGGGTATTAACACTCTTGTATGGATGGGCAAAACTATGTAATTTGTGGAAGAAAGAGACCTTTCAAAAGGAGGTTGACTTCCATGAACTTAAATCTTGTCTTGATCAAGATCAACTACAAGAGAGGCAAAAAATGTGGAGCTACAACACTCCAACATGTGACTTTGGCATTGAGCATGTCAAAGAGGAGAATGATTATGTGACAGCTACTTCATTTCAGAATTCTACAGCGTTGTCATTGTTGGGAAGCCTAGATCCATATTGGGAGTCCCAACTCTTGGTAGAATATTCCAAGAACCTCTTCACATGTAAGGTTCTTGATGGGAAAATTGAAGATAGGAGGTATAGAGTGGTTGATGGAGTCATTTAATTTCATGATCATATCTATTTGACTAAATAATCAAAGCTCAAAGATAAACTACTATATGCAACCTATGTGATCTTACTTTCTACCCCCACTGATTTCATTAGAACACACAATATTATCTTGAATGGATTCACATGGGAAGGCTTTAAAGAATATTTATATCAGAATTTTTAGAGATGCATGAACCATGAGGAGATGGGAAAGATACATGACTCTATGGAGGAGTCAATCCAACCACCTCTTTCCTCTTTTGGAAAGAGAAGAGATAGATCTATGCACCACTCCATCTGTATGTGCAGAAATTTTGCTAAAGAATATGCTTTTGTCTCTAATGATTCATTTGATTATTGCTTGTATTCTTTTACCATGTATATGTAGGCCATGGCTCCTAAGAGGAGTGTTATTCCATGCAAACTTCATGGCCAACTTTGAGCCACAAAAATTTCTGAATATGGCCACTCCCTTGAATGACAAATGGAGATTTTGTTTTATGATGGGTACATTCCTAAGGCACCAAATATATCTCACACTTTCAGCCATGGTGAGATTACTTGGGAAGCAATTAAGTGGTGGGTAAACCAATTACCATATCACTATCTGATGTAGTCAGGAGATCTACTACACTGGTTCCACTTGTGGGACTATGATTCACCTCCATCATTGCATTTGATTGTTTATGTATTACTGGTTTTGATCCCACGTGATGATGATGCTCTTATCTTTGTTGGGGACACAATAGGAGGGATGACACATTGGTTGGATGTGTCCATTGGGGATTAAAGTTCCCATATTTATTCATGCTTCAAGAGGAGGATGGGACATTATATGGCTGCTACACTATATCTTTTGTTTCCTTATGCAAGGGGCCATATGTTTGACTTATGTCTTTGGGAGAAGCCTCTCACATGGGAGGATTTGTGGCAAGTCATGTGTTGCTTAAATCATATTTAGCCAACACCTATTATCCTCTACTATTTTCAAGCTTTGGAGAAGCTTATGGTAGCAAGAAGGTGGTTAGGTGGCCACTTATTGTATCATGTTTTGAGGCAGCAAGAAGAATAACAACATTGGTCCCAATGGAGGGACTATTGTCACCATCCAATATATCATATGAAACTTAGTCCATGTTTCTTTTGGAGCACATATGGTGATGATACTCTATTCACTATATGCATGGAGGATTGGGCAAGGAGACTCCCTAGAACCAATGAGGGGAATCATGAGGTTCCAAGTGTCTTTTGGCTTCATGAGGACTATATTATTGCAGCCCAAGATAAATAGACCCAAATTTATCATATATGGAGGGAGAGGCAGTGTAAGTTGAACATTCTTACCTCTCATTTTC
Organism: Pinus albicaulis; assembly: GCA_034641835.2. Classification (NCBI taxonomy): domain Eukaryota; kingdom Viridiplantae; phylum Streptophyta; class Pinopsida; order Pinales; family Pinaceae; genus Pinus; species Pinus albicaulis. The sequence goes on from CM076577.1 coordinate 1,198,910,399, forward strand.
AGCCATGCAGCCCCTACACATTGCATAAGGAGGGGATTGGTGACTATTTTTGTGAGCTACAAAGGATGGCTCACTTTGTTTAGATGATAGCATGGAGATTGGAGTTTCTCATTGGGGTTGGAGCACCCAATATTTATCATCTCATGTGCCTTAAGGAGACCAATGGACAGCAGCTAACTCTTTCTATATGTCTCCCACTTCTTCATGATGACATCTATTTGGTTTATTCACCAAAGGAAAACTTGTATTATTGGGAGGAGACATATCCATTGGAGATTTTGCAATGTCCTTGTAGTTGCTTGAGGAAAAGCAACATTTTGGAGGGGAGGAATGTAATATTCCTACATTAGCCTACAACTAATGGGAATTTTAAAATTTTGTTTTGTCACATAGATATGTGAATAAGTGGGTGGGAGGACCCATAGGACTCTTTATTTTGAATAAAACCACTTTTCATGTGAAAGTGGATCATATTTTCAGCTGAATAAAGCACCCTAAGGTGTGAATAGGGGCTAAAACATATTGACTGGGTCAACCTTGACCAAATCTACAGCATTGTCATGGAGGAGTGGACATCAATGAGGCACAACGTAGTTTTAGATGGAGATGCCTTGTGTGAAAGAGGTGATTTCATTGGAGGTGGTTTAGGGTTTGCAAACTCTTGTCTTATAAAAGGAAGGGGATGGAAACATTAGAGGTAGTTTATGATATGATATTTTTTTGAGTATATGTTTTGTTTAGACATGTCTCATTCTCTGGTTGTTTAGCTGAGAATAATGTTGTTTAGCATTGGGTGTTCCTGATCGGGAATACCACCTCTTCCATTGAGTAGCTCTTGGGAGAGTTTATACTACATTGTCCACTATCTGGCTGAAGGCCAAGCTACTTCTTTCAACTACAACACAGATCCTGTTGAGGGTTTGACTGTTTTTGCAAGCTGCAACAAGTGGAGATTAGATCTGTCAGATCTAGTCCATTTCAGTGCTTCTTTTCAGTGGAGGAGGGTTCTACTTCATTGGGAGGACAATATTGAAGACATTGAGCATCATTTTCATATCTTCACATGTAGCCAACTATATTTTGATCCCTACAGCACATTATATATCCAGATCTGCGTTATTTCTGTACGTGTATTTACAGGGTGTTTTAGCTCACAAACTGGAGAGTGATTTTCTAAGTTTTGGGGATCTTCCCTTCACTTTGGAGATATTTTGGAGGAGATCATTTTATTGGCTATATTAGATCAGATCCACTTTCCAGATCTGAATATTTCCATAGATCTCCAGACTTATATCTCATATCTGCATCTTGTACTTGGTATTTTGCTAAAAATCCCAAGGGGGGTTGATAGAGGAGCTTGTATAGTGTATAGATCTGGTATAGATCTAAATTTTTATCCACATACGTGTTCTAGATCTGATGTGTAATCTACAGCTATTGCAGAGCCAATAAAATAACGTTGTAAGGCATTTGCAGTCTTTATACATGGTTAAAGTACCTCATTTTGAGGATTTCCTTCATTGAGGACTTGTATTTTCTTGTCATGCATCTTATGGGCCACTTTTAACTTATATTTTGCTACTGTAATGACTCAAGAAAGGTCTCCATTTTGGCCTCCTTCTTAATAAAATATGAACTGCATTATTTTCCTGCATAACTATCTTGTATTGCTGCATTCCCCATTTGGGAATATTACAACCTACAAATAGCTCTCCAACAAGCGAGTTCATCATTTACATCTATTTGCAACCAAAATTTTCAATGTTTGTGAAAAAAATTTCGTGAGGTTCCTAATGCTCATACCATAGATTTTACCAAGCGATTCTCTTTAGTACTAGATGAAACCAATGCCATATGTATTTCTCTACGTGCAACTGAAACATTTTTCTGTATAGATCTTCTAATTGAATTTATATCTCTATTTATATTTTGTATCACATTTTCCTTCATTTTTTTATCTTTTGTTGATTTTTGAATACCCAATAAAGTCGTAGCTTCTTTTAATTTCCTTAATGATAGGAGACCTTTCAACATTTGGGCTTGAACTGTCACATTTTCCTTTATGAAGTACGTATCAAAAATGTGTTTAACACGATATCATATAACATGGTAAGCTCTTTTATCTCCATATGTGTGAGTGTCAACATTTTCTAACATCTCATCATCGACATTGATTTCATCTGTACATATTCGAATGAATAGTACATAATAAGTTTACATATTCAATAAATAATTAAATTAATAAATATATGTATAATTTCAATAATACGTGCATGTGTTCAACATATATATATATATATACCTTGTGATTCAATTTCTTCACTTGAATTACTTTCAACATTTTCACCATCTTCAATCATTGGTTCAATATCTCTTTCAAAATTTTGTATCTCATCATCAATGTTTTGAGGAATATCTCTCTTTGTTTACATTGCAAAATATTTTTCAAATTAGTTCATCAAATAAAAGCTTCACATTTTACACTAGGAAATTTTTAAATATCAAATTCATAATATTTACATTTACATACCTGCTTCAACTTCTAGTTGAGGTTGATTTTCATTTTCAATATTTGAGAGTCTTTCTCTCTTTATTTTGTGAGATTCTCTCCCCTCTTCTCTACGTTCCTCAGGGTCTCTCGTTCGATCATATTTTATCGAGCATTTCCTTCAGTTTCCCATGATAATAGAGTATGAAGTTCAAAACATTTCCTTGTTTTTCGCCCAAATTAAGCCAAAAATTCAGCCCAAAAATTCCTTGTCCATATTGTCATGGTGGTGCCTCATCCATATGTATGGTGACCATGCCAGAGTCGAAAGTGGGTATAACTCGGAGGGTGGATGAGCGCCGGTGAGGGAGTCACATCAACGAGTCGAAAAGTGTCCACCCGCTACTATTGGGCCTTGAAATTGTCATTACTTCCATTACATTTTCACTTATATTTCCATATTATCACCTTCACTCCACCTCCATTTCATTACATTTACCTTACCATTACCACTATTGGGTTTCATTTATGTTTTTCCAAACTTTATTAATTCCTAGTATTTTGAAGCGAATTTGTGGTTAAAAATTAGAAAATAATATGCACATACTTATACCTAACAAGTGGAATGAGTTTGTTGCCATGTGTAGGTCAAAAAAAGCTTCAGAATACCCTTATGTGGCCTCCTATAGCCAAATTCGAATTTGAATGAAGAAGATCATGGGATCATAAGGATATGTGTCTCATTTCCTATTTGTATTGTAACTCTAAGAAGACATGTGCCTTAACATTTCCTATTTGAATTGTAACTCTAGAGATATAGGGAGAGATTCATGGACTCTCATTAATGAGATAGCTTCTCATCTTTTGTATAAATAGGGGAAGCTTTCTCCTATCAAATCATGTGTAAAATTGGATTTATGCTCAAGCTTTGAATACAGAATTAGATTGTGGCACCTTTCTCATGAATGTCCCTTCATTTTTACTTGGTTTTGCTTACATATGGAGCATCTCAATTTACCATCTCTCATACTTTTGGACCAGCTATCTAAAATGTGTGAGATTTATTTTCTTTTATAGATTAAAATTTATTTGCTTTCTTAGTATTAGTTTTAAAATGACTGTGTAATCTTTGCTTTCCTAAAACATCTCAAGAAGGTAGATTCATCTATTTTCCAATTGGATTAAGTTTGAGGCAATAGAGCTCATAGTTGTTTAGTTTCCTTTCATGTTATGTTATTTACTTTCCTAGATCAAATCTTCAGTCATTGTATAATTGGGTGTTCCTAAAGATCAGGCCAAGAAGGTGACTTGTCATACTTCACAATTGGGTGCTCGAATGTCTAACCTATGCAATCATTGAACTTTTCTTTTACATTCTTTTACATTGTTTTCTAGATTAAGATCCTCAGTCAATTGTATAATTAGGTGTTCCTAAACATCAGGCCAAGAAGGCGACTTGTCATACTTCATAATTGGGTGCTCGAATGTCTAACCTATGCAATTATTGAGTTTTCCCTTTGCATGCTTTAATTTCTTTCCTAGATTTAAAGACTAAAGTATAATCGGTTGCTTGTACATCATCTCAAGAGGGTGATTCTATCATACTTTCATATTGGATGCTGGAGTGATTGAACGTACCTTAGTTGTTTTTTTCTTTACATGCTTTGAAATTCTTTCTTATATTAAAATTTCAATTCCTACAAGTGTGATTGCGTGCGCTATATTTTCTTTTGAATTTGTTTCATTTCTTTTCGTTACTTGATTTCATAGGTTAGTTGAATTTCATTTTCATTATTTGATTTCATAGATTAGATAAATTGGTTTTCGTTATTTTGTAGTTAGATTGATCTAAAATGAAAGACAATTTCTAGCACATATAGTGCATGCATGCGTCACAAGTTTACGAAACCCCTGGGTTGACAAATTAAATGACAGGAAATCACTTTGCCCCAACATTTTGGTGTCGTTGCTGGGGAAGTGTGCATTGGAACTAAATTTCAGTCTAGAGTTTATTTTATTTGTTTTTGTTTTTACTAACCATTTATGGACATAAGGGTCTAGAATGCAGCCTAAAGACTACATTGAGGAATTGTATCAAAAAGAGATTGCGGCACACCATTCATCTATTCTTCAAGAGATACTTGCGTCAAATCAAAAGATCAAGACAATTTTTCATATCCTTACAAACAATCAGGTACATTTTTCAAGTTTGGATATAAATATTTCAAACATTCTAATCCGTAAATGGCTTCATTGGAAGCATTCATATACTTAAAAATATATATATATATATATATATATATTTTTAGATAGATAGGAAAAATAAAAATAAGTCTTTATAATTTTTAGGATAAATTTGATGTTTTGTGGTACAGTAAGAACCACCCATTTACTATGACTTGACACACTTAATCTGCTGTTGCGTTGCGTGCCCTAGTCGCCATTGAGCCAACCACGCTCCTGCCAATGCCCTGCAGCTCTCATGGTCACCCCTGAGCCAGATCCAGGGCCACCTTCTCCCTCCGCTACTGCTGCAAATTTGAATGGCTCATAGCCATATGATTCTACAGTTGCTTTCACCTCTTTAATCAGCTCCTTGGGACCCCAACGGACTAATTCAACTACTACAAAATTTGTAAAAAAAATGGAATCCATACCAGAGATATCTTTACCTCCATCCATGCCAAGGAAAGCCGCGATATCTCTTGCGGAAAAAGGATTGGTGGGTCGATTCATAGGATTGTGGCCTTCCCCCAAAATAGTGCAGAAATGGGTGGAAAGGAACTAGGTTTAGTTCACACAAGGAAAAATTAACATACGTTTCTATGGCAGGGGATACTATACATTTCATTTCGAAACCAAAAGCGATCGAGATATCATCTTTCGAAGCAGCCCTTACTTCATGGACACCATGGGTCTGTATCTTAATCGCTGGACTCCAGATTTTGATCTAGAACTAGATGTCCCTAATGTTGTACCAGTATGGGTCAGATTGCTACACCTCCCTCTCCACTGCCGAGGCGATGACTCGGTTCAAGCAATAGGAAATGGAGTCGAAAAATACATTGACAGAAGTGAACCCAAAGACAACATGCAGGCATGCGCAAGAATCTGCGTTGAGGTGGATCTAGGAAAGGGCCTCCCGGAAGCTATCAAGATAAAGGTAGACAACTGGATCCACATTCAACAATTGGACTACAAGCAAATCCCCTTAAAATGAAAGGTATGTCATGAATACAATCATTTCACTAATAGATGTAGTAAAGAGAAGAACCTGAAAAAAATGTAGAAGAAACCTCAGAACAAAAATGGGAACAAGTAAAAAAGAAGAAGGTAGCCTCAAAACCCCATTCAACCCCTCAACCCCCTCCCTCGCCTAGATCTCCTCCCCCGTCTCAAACAACCACCTCCCTCCCAAACTCCCTTTTGGGGACAAACCCTTTTGACATCCTCCAATATTCCCTCATTTCATCTGAGATCCCGATCTCCACTACCTCCCCCAAACCCATTTCCCTCACCTCTCCCTCTCCTTCCTCTCCAGGATCCCCTCATCAGGTGGATAAACCTCTCCCCCAAATCTTGGACTGAATCCTCATAAGAAACCAAACTAAAGAAACCCCTCAAAATACTGTAAACACTAAGAAAGTCAGAAGGAGATCAAACAAAGAAATTAGGGATGAAGAAGCAACCAAAGACATCTCTTTGGGAACACGACAGGGGCTGGAGAACTTTCTAGAAAAAGGACCAAAGAATAAAGAAAAAGTGCAACAAGCAAATAAAGGGAAGGGCCCTACAGTCACCCATAATAGTAAATAATGATAGTTGTCTCTTGGAATTGTAGAGGGTTGGGTCATCCCTCCAAAATAAACTTTTTAAAATATCTGATCAAAACTAAAAAAACCTGAAATCCTCTTAATTCAAAAGAAAAAACTCAGCAGTCAGGAATCTGACATGGTCATAGAAAAATCTAGAATCTATAAAGGGCAAGCAATATTTTCTATTGGAGCATCAGGAGGGATAAGCACTATATGGAAAAAAGGAAAATGGAAATTGCATCAACACACAAAAAAAGAACACTGGATAAAGATAAAATTGGAAAATGTGAAACTGGCGGGAAATCCAGCATCTACAACATATACTCCCCTAACCACTACAAGGATAAGAAAAACTGCTGGAAAATTTTAAAAGACAGCACTGGGGAAGACCGTGAGGATAACCTCATTTTTGGGGGGGATCTAAATCTCATCCTCAAAGTAGAAGAAAAAAGAGGAGGGAATTTTTTGCCGGATCCAAGCAGAGAAACATTAGAAGAAATAACGGAACAATGTAACCTTCTTGACATCCCCCCAAAAAATGGAAAATGTACCTAGGACAATATAAGAATAGGAAAGGAAAACATCAAGGAAATACTAGATCGGATCCTCATTCGAGATAAGATGATAGTCAACTACAACAGAGAAGATTTTAGAATTATTCCGTCAGCGACATCAAATCATAAACCAGTTCTAATAGAACTTGGCATGGATGAAAATTATGGACCACTGCCTTTTAGATATAATCGGCTCTGGGGCAGAAATGAAGAAACCCAAAAAGAAGCGGAAAGTGTATGGAAGAAAAACATCAGTGGATCACCAACTTTCATATGGGAAACAAAAATAAAAGCAACAAAAGTAAGCCTAAAATATTGGGCAAAAAATAGATATAAGGAGCCACATAAAGAGAAATAGGATCTAAAAAATGAACTAAAAACAATTCAAGAGGAACTGGAAAGCCGTGATGGTACCATAGATAAAAAAGGAAGAGAAAAAGAATTGCAGTGGAAAATCTATAGAAATAACAGACAAGAAGAAGAAACTTGGAGGCTCAAATCCAGACAGATATGGATGCAAGCTGGAGACAAGAACACCTCCTTCTTCCACAACTCAGCAAAAACAAGGATGATAAAGAACAACATTGAAAAAATTACATGAGAAGAGGGACAAGAGTTAAAAGGACAAGAAGAAATAAAAAAATGAGGCCTTCAACCATTTCAAAAATCTTCTCATAGCTCTAGACAACCATACAAATCCTGAAGAGTTTTTGAGACATATCCCAAGAATTATTGACAGCAGCAACAATACCTCCCTCACTAAGGAAGTGACAGAGGAAGAAGTAAAGGTAGTTGTTTGGGCTCTGCAACCAGACAAGGCTCTAAGACTGGATGGTTTTCCCATAGCCTTTTACCGTACTTATTGGTATCTCATAAAAAAGGATCTGCTGAAAATGATAAGATATGTAATGAGAAAAAGGAAGATTGGAGGGTTCACCAACTCAACATTTCTGGCCTTAATTCCCAAAGATCCCCACCCCTTCTCTCTCAACCACTTCCGGCCCATATCCCTCTATAATAATTCATACAAAATAATCTCCCAAATCATAGCTGGCAGGCTGAAACCCCTCCTCCCCTTCTTAATCACTGAAAACCAAGGTGGTTTTGTCCCCAATAGGCAGATCGTGGACAACATCATCCTAGTCCAAGTAGCCATCCATACTAGCCTCACCAATAATGAAAAAGGCTTCATTCTAAAAATGGATATGGAAAATGCCTTTGATAGAGTTAATCTTTCTTTCCTTGTAGTTGTTCTAAAGACTTTTGGTTTTTCAGATGAATTCGTTGAATTAATACAAGCTTGTACCGTGGGCCCTTAGATAGCTCCTCTTGTAAATGGCAGGCCTTGTAAATTTTTCCAAAGCTCAAGGGGACTACGACAGGGCTACCCTTTGTCTCCCTTCCTCTATATCATAATGGCAGACTCTCTCAGTCGAAATTTGGAACATTGCAGAAGAAACTCCACCCTAATCGGCCTCTCTATTAGCAGTGGAGCAATGAGAATAAATCATTCTCTATTTGTTGATGATACTCTTCTCCTGGGTGGAGCATCATGCATTGTAGCAAGAAGGTTCAAAACTATTTTGGAAAGCTTTATGGAGGTCTCTGGAGGCATGGTTCATAATGGAAAAAGTTGTCTATATAGTTGGAATACTCCCATAAGAACCCTGCAAAGAATGTCTCAAATTCTCAATATACCCTTCCAAAACAACTGGGATAATTTTCAATACCTTGGGCTGCCAATAAGTAAGAAAAACATGAAGAATGAAATATGGAGTAAGTTTGCAGAAAAATGAAAGTGAAAATCCATGCTTGGGGCATGCTCTGGTTAAACCAAGCTGATATAATCACGCTCATAAATTCCATTTTGGCAGCTTTGCCCTTATACCAATTTGCTCTCATTTCTGCCCCTGCAAGCATCCACAAACAAATAGAATTAATAATCAGAAGCTTCCTCTGGCAGGGAGGAAAAAGGGAAAGGAAAAAATTCAGTTTGATAAATTGGAAACAAGTGACAGCCTCATATAAAAATGGGGGTCTCTCCATAAAACTCCCAACACTAATGAACACAACACTATGGAGCAAAATAACATGGAGCTTCGTAACAGGGGAAAATTCATGGTGGAAAGCTGCCCTTGAAGCTAAATACCTCAATGGATCAAGAACCTCGATCTTGGATAAGAACCCTCTGACAAGGCCATGCACCCAGATATGTAAAGCAATCTCTAATGCAACCCAACTTATCAAGGAATATATCACAATGAGACCGGGAAACAGAGAACAAATAAAAATTTTGAAAGACAACATTATGGGACATCCCCCCTTGGAAAATAACCCAGATATGAAAGAATTAAAATACTGGAAGACAAGGGAAGGGCTTCATAAGTTGAAAGATATTTCCAGTTGGGAGATGGATGGAGATTGGAAGCAATGGGTCAAACGCAACCTTCCACAAGACCTCACAAGCCAATGGAACCACTTGACTACAGTCTTGGCAGAAGCAACATTGATCGACAAAAACATTAAGGATGTTCACATATGGGAATCAACAGGAGGAGAATACACTGTCAGGATAGGATACCAAAAACTTCATGAGAATCAAAATCAACAAGATTGGAAATATTGGAGACTAGCATGGAAGGCCGAATCTCCTCCCAAAATAAAAATTTTCTTGTGGACCTAACTTCACAACAAATCACTAACTGCAGAGAATCTAAAGAAGAGAGGAATATGTGGTCCGTCTCAATGTCCAGTTTGTAGAGAGGCTGAAGAAAAAATCCAACATTTATTTTTGGAGTGCCCCTTCTCAAGAAAATGTTGGGAGGCGATAGTGACACCCATATAAGCAAACATGAATTATATCCTCCCCATAAATCATTTTATAAGCAGGTGGAAGAGAAGTTACCCACACTTGCTAAAAAACAAACAAACAATGCAGCGTCTATGGAACAACCTCCCCTCCTTTCTCTGCTGGAAAATATGGTTGGCAAGAAATGGGATAATTTTCAAAGACAAAGTCCCAACAGTAAGCACAATAATATAAAAAACTTGGGGATTGATGGTGGAGTTCCTCATAGCAAAAGGGATCAAAGGAATCAATATGAACCAACTCCAAGAAGAGGAAAGGAGTTGGATCAGCTTCGCAGCCAGCAAGATCAAACAAGTCACTCAAATAAAAAACATAAAGGTGCATCAGAACTGGAGAATTAGGAAGACTGAAGAAGAGTTCCAAGCCTGGGAAAATACTCTAAACAAAGATTTTCTTTTTCTTTTATGGAGCATCAAAAAAGAACCCAGGCAAAGCAGGTACTGGAGGAGTAATAAATCTATAACATAACTCCACTCAGATACTTTACAACTGGGGGCTAGGCCAAATGATGAATAAAAAAGCAGAGGCCTATGGGCTTTTGTTAGGCCTCAAAATATTAAAGGAAAAACATATCAAATAAGTTATCGTCTTTGGAGACTCATCTCTCATTATCAAGGTAATGGTAAGCAAATCCCTCCCAAAAAATACAGGTCTAAATCAAATTTTGAGCAAAGCACAAAAAATATCAAATCACATTGGCTGCATTGAGTATTATCACATTATGAGGAAGAATAATAAACAGGAAGATGAGCAAGCTAATGAAGGAGTCCAACGAAGTGCAGGACAAGCAAAAATTGGTGAAACCACAACTCAAATTCCTATTCCTTGACTTCCTCTTCCTCATCTATGATGGACAAATAAAATCACATCAGTTCAAATCAGAAATCCAAAGATAACACCAAAATACCTCTTGATACAATATCCTAGCACTCAGTCAAAAATGAAATCATTTCCAATCTCTGCAATATTCCCAAAATCTCTGAGCATAGTATTTCAAAATCCTATGGCATGCTGCCTCCCGTGAATGCCCAAAACTCTTTCCCTTCTCTGTGCAATTATAAAAATCAAACTCCCCAACTAGTCTCTTCATTCTCCTTTTCACATTTGCCTCTACATGTGATATTTTCCCTAAGAGCTACATTTTCCATTCTTACTCCAAGGCTTTTCCAACAATGTTGTTGGCCCACGCTCACACACAATGCTCCCTTATCTCTCCCCTTTCCTTATCTCTCGATTTTCTTAAAAAAATCATTAACGTGCTTTCGCTCTCACTTCACCTGCTAATACAAGCCGGCTCCTCCCTTCCACTTAAACACAATGGACATAAGAGAGAAATCTCACAAGTTTTCGAACAAGAGGAAGCAAAGAATAAATATCAAAGATATTGTAGGCAAAAGATTTCACGTCGAGCACCGAGAGCACCATCAACAACAGAGAAGCATATACAAGACGTTGAAGATCAACAACAAAAAGCTACAAATGAACTTCGAGGACAAGCTCACACCCCTTGTGCCTTCGCAAATATCATCGACCGTGATAAAAAACCTCAAGAACCAAATCCAGCAAGACAAGGATAAATCCAAAGCAGAGATGGCTTACATGTGATCACAATGGAAGACATGCAATGAAGACATAAAAACAGTAAAGGATAGTTGCAGCCATCTAGAGGAATCACTGAATTTCATCAAGGAAGCGTTGAGCAAGAAATCGGAGCAAGGCACCATGTCTATGGACCAGGGGAGTAGGCATAGAGGAAGTGAGAATACTATTAACAAATAGCATTTCAAGATCTCCTGTCACCCATGAATTCTGTTCTAAATTGCAGTAGTATACATAGTTTAGTATGAAACTTAAGTGTATTCTATTATTATCTCAGTTTGTCAAACGATACAGCTCTAATGTAACTTTGTCTAGCTCTAAAAGAAGGATAGAAAAATGTAACTCAAGCAACACATCTCATGAAATAGCCCCCAAGAAGATCTCTCTCTATATCAAACTTGGGGAATTTTGTAATGGAGAAGCTTATCTCCTCACCTTCTTTTTAGAAATATAATACAACTGATCTTGTTCGAAAAAAAAAAAACCACCCATTTACTAACCCTTGGCAGGAAAGATGTTCAATAAAACAAATGATTGAGAACAAGGAACACAAGCAAAGATCACGAGTAATAATTTAAGGTATGAGATCAATCTTTTTCATTTTATTTTTGCAAAATTTACAGAATCTCGAGTATGCTCTCCTTCTGCACTTCGTGTGACCTGTAGGATCAGAAAAATAATTTTTTTTTTGTTAATATATCACAAAATATAAAAAATTATTTAGCTACAGAATGCAATTCTACAACTAAACTTTTGTTTCCATCATTTGATTTAATTTAATTTGATTTTTCAATAAACTTTAAATGTTAAAATAAAAAAATTTTACTTGTGAAATTCATTAATAAATTGTTTTGTTTAATTAAAATATATATGTATATATTTTAAATTTTTTAAAATGTCACATATATAATTTTTTTTAACATAACTAAAACATTTAAAAAATTGTTTTGTTTAGATTAAAAAAAATATATGTAATATATATTTTTTAAATGTAACATATATAAAAAAATTTAAACTAAATTTTTTTAATTTAAAAAATATATATATATATATATATATATATATATATAACAAACATCATAATCCAGCATATGTGATAAACAAACAAAACAGTAAGAGTCGCTTCATCTTCACTAACCTGCACAAATAAAATTGTGAATTCAAATCAAAGATTAGTATCTCTTACTAAGCTTCGAATGATCAAGAAGATCAGAAAATCAAATGATTGGATTTAAAAATCTTGCAGAAAATAGTGAATCTGTTGAACTGCAAATTTTGAAAGAAAATCGAAATCTATTCAAACTTCACTCCATCGAATGGTTGTGTGTATAAACGTACTTATAATGGAATTTTCTCCGGCTCCACTCAATCAGCTAAAACAGAAATAATCCAAAGGAGGATCTATGTGAGTAATGTTCCCTCTACCATGTAAGCTGCAAGCCATTACACAACAATTTTTCTAGTTCTTGATTTCTAAATACAAGCTTAATCCTCACAGCACCTCTTGAAACCGCCAATTTCGAGAAGATGAAATCTTATGCTTCTTTCTTTACGCTTTTGTCCATCTTGGCCATACTTCTCATCATTCTCAATGGGATGAAGTTGCTGCTCTTTTTTCATGGTATTTCCTTCTGATAACATTCTCTAATCAAAAAATTGATCTTTTTTTTGTAAAACAAACTCTGCCCATATTACTGTCACTCACACAAATGGATCAATTTCAGCATTGTTTGGCCCTGCAACCAAATCTGAGTTCCATTAAAACAAAATTCAAAGGGGAATTCTTTTAAGGGCGGTGGAAGAGTTTGAAATAAAATCAAAATTTCTCAATGGCATGACAGGAGCAGAAAAATCCGAAATTGATTTTAGCATAAGAGCATTGCCAGGAAATGCGTAACTATTAAAACACGTGATTTTAAAATGCAGTTTCTGAGCAAACCGAGATGAATTACAAAAAAATAAAACATGTGTTTTTTCGGGAACGGGGGAAATTAGGTAACACACAAGAAATTTTATGGATTTCACAACCATTTGGAAGAAATTCAAAGTTCTTCAGAGCTCCGTTTTGCAGAGTGCGTGAAGAAAAAAACGTTTTTTTTAAATGCATTGCTTGCTATGATAATGGCCATGATTTGATTTCTAGATATGATTTTCCTAATCTACAGGAGGAAATATGTTAATATCTGATTTCCCTCATCTAAAATTGGATTCCCAAATCTGCAAAACTTGAATTTCATCACAGAAACATGGATGTTGTGTTATCGATAACAGCTCTGCAATTAATGGTTGATCTTCATTTAAATGTTGCCCAATCAAATAACCAATTCATAAAGATGGGATTAGCGAGTGAAATGGTTTAGGTGGTAGAGGAGGAAGGCGTGGTGTTGGATAATCAGCGTGCTGAAGTTAGTTTTGGTTGTAGCCTCGTGTCCCTCTTTGGGATGTGCACTTCTTCCTATATTACTCGCTCTTAGTTTCACGTTTTGCCTTCGTCTTCTGCTTGTAAACCATTTTGAGCCTGAGTTGTTCTGGTTTTTTTTTTCCCATTTATGCCTGAATTTTCATGGTTTTATTGGGAGTTTTCATTGATTCTTATGGAAATCTCAATCAATTGAAGTTGGTAGTTTTATGTAGTGAAAATCAAGCTTTTGAATGTTTATTTTGGTTTCTTTTTAGGGGATTATGATGGGATATTTTGAATTTTCCTGAGTTAGGTCTAATTAAAGGACAATGTAGGCATGATTGGATGGCTCAAACAAGAGATTCTGATTACAGAGAGGGTCCTTGAGACCCAAATTTGTTCTCACAGGGAGAAAGAAAGGGCTGCTAAGAAGAGTGCTCGATTTAATAAATTTGATTTTAGACACATATGTGTCTCATTTCCTATGTGTCTCATCATTAAAAAATAGATAATAATAAAAAATAAAAAATAATAATAATAATAAATAAATAATAAAAAAAGAAAAAATTTCATATACAATCGATTTATTGAAGCAATTTATAAGGCGAAGAATACTTGCAAAATTTGATTGAAATAATCTTTCGTGCAGGTACTTTTTGTATTTTTACCGCTTCAAACATTTTTTTTTATAGCATGCTTTTGCAGCACAGATGACGATTCAATTTTACAGTGACTTGTAGAAAAATTGGAAGAATATTTAGATGATTTCTGAATATTCGGCATTAAAAATTATAATATTGTTGTTGTGTATTTTTCTATGAAGCTTTAACTTGCAGGGTACAATGAATCTTTGTGATGCCAGTCATATTACTGAGCACATTGCATGAAGTCATCCGACAACACGAAGTTGATTTATTTTTCATGGTTATTTCTTAAAAATGAATTGTTATCAATATCATGAATTGGACTGAATATAACACTTTTTGATTTTCCTTAATTTGTTTTATTTTGGCATTCAAATTTTGCGTAAGAATCAGGAAGGAATTAGCCATTTCTTTTTTAACACACTTATGTTATTTATGCCAAGTTTTTTTTGTAGGTTACGGATGATCAAATGATCATTGAAGAAAACCAATTGTGCACAATTGGTCTTCGAAGGACCAATTCCATGAGAAACATAAGAACACGTCCATGTCCATATCCATCAAGACCATTACCTTTCCTCCCTTTTGAATTATAAATCCAACCAAGAAATTCAAAGCAAGCCATAGTTATTTTCCAATCAAGAGTGAGTTGTTCATTTCTATTCACATACACTTTCCATTACTCTTTGTCTACTCCTAACCCACAAATAAAAGCAAAAAGCTCACTTACATGCTTATTGCCCATTTTCATTATTATTTTCCATTGTCATATTCCATTTTCATTTTCCTTTTCCTATCCTTTTCATTTTGCAAATAAACCCTTCTTCAATACAAATTAATGAATCCATAGTCCTTTGAGTCTAAAATTCTTGCAAAAACACCTTTAGGCTTGCATGCCTTAATGGCAAGTCTTCTTGCCGACGAACAATGGGAATACATTAATGTCCCTTGTTCATCGGATCTTCTAGGTACTCGACAACAACAAAATTATTCGTACCTAGCAAGATGTGTTTGGGAATATTGACTCTCATTGTCATCAATGGTGAGAGTTCTCGTGTTGACTAGTGGCACCCATTAATGGCTACTAAGTCAATAATTTCCTGCTATGTTCGACACCAAAACATCTATTCACATAGCAAGAATTATGCCAATTAGTTTTGAAGACATGAAGATTATCATTTTCAGCATTTTGGAGATGCAGAATCAAATGGCAGCTGCAGAATCATATGGCGGCTACAGAATTAGAGGTCAGTTGCAGAATCAGCGTCATTTCGCAGCAAATTCAGCAGTTTTAATAGAAGCAATAAAAATTCATCTTGACTCTTTTATCCATAACTTGTACAACCACTTGAAGAAGATTATGATTACAATTTTGCAACCACCACACATCTAGCTCATCCATTCCCAAATGGTAAGTTAAGGTATGTCATTTTCTAACTTTTTACCATAAAATTCCTTGAAAATCTAGAATGATAATTTTTGGAAAAAACACTTATTTTCCTCATTTCATAAAATTTCCAATACCATCAGTTGGGTGGGGGGGCGGGGGGGTACATTCATATTCACATTTTTCCACATTCATATCACATTCAAAAGGCCACATACTTTCAAAAGATATTAACTATTACATTATTATTATGAGCATACAATGGCTTTTCAAAAGTACTTAAAAGATAATTGGATGCAAACACAATCATGGTTGTCACACAAGAACCAACCATGATGCAATCCAATGAATATAATCTTTGCAACAATAATCAAATTATCATTATGCAAAGTTCAAAGATCAAAATTGAGTGCAACAACAAAATATGGTTGAAACACAAGAACCAACCATGTTGCAATTCAACTAAAGGACTTTGCAAAAGTATGAAGTTATCAAATGATATCATGCAAAGTTAAGCCAAAGCCCAAAGGATCAAAAAGAATTAATGTAATAGATTGCATGAGGACATGCAATAGCTTCAATTGGGGATATGTTGGATCTTGAAATTGTCATTTACTTCCATTACATTTTCACTTATATTTCCATATTATCACCTTCACTCCACCTCCATTTCACTACATTTACCCTACCATTACCACTATTGGGTTACATTTATGTTTTTCCAAACTTTATTAATTCCTAGTATTTTTAAGTGAATTTGTGGTTAAAAATTAGAAAATAATATGCACATACTTATTCCTAACAAGTGGAATGAGTGTGTTTCCATGTGTAGGTAAAAAAGAAGCTTCCAGAAGACCCTTATGTGGCCTCCTAAACTCGAATTTGAATGAAGAAGATCATGGGATCATAATGATATGTGTCTCATTTCCTATTTGTATTGTAACTTTAAGAAGACATGTGCCTTATCATTTCCTATTTGGATTGTAACTCTAAAGATATAGGGAGATATTCATGGACTCTCATTAACGAGATAGCTTCTCATCTTTTGTATAAATAGGGGAAGATTTCTCTTATCAAATCATGTGTAAAATTGGAGTATGCTCAATCTTTGAATACATAATTAGATTGTGGCATCTTACTCATGAATGTTCCTTCATTTTGACTTGGTTTTGCTTACATATGGAGCATCTCGATTTACCATCTCTCATACTTTTGGACCAGCTATCTAAAATGCGTGAGATTTATTTTCTTTTATAGATTAAAATTTATTTATTTTCTTAGTATTAGTTTTAGAATGAATGTGTAATATTTGCTTTCCTAAAACATCTCAAGAAGGTAGATTCATCTATTTTCCAATTGGATTAAGTTTGAGGCAATAGAGCTCACAGTTGTTTAGTTTCCTTTCATGTTCTGTTATTTACTTTCCTAGATAAAATCTTCAGTCATTGTATAATTGGGTGTTCCTAAAGATCAGGCCAAGAAGGTGACTTGGCATACTTCACAATTGGGTGCTCGAATGTCTAACCTATGTAATCATTGATCTTTTCTTTTACATTCTTTTACATTGTTTTCTAGATTAATATCCTCAGTCAATTGTATAAATGGGTGTTCCTAAACATCAGGCCAAGAAGGTGACTTGTTGTACTTCAAAATTGGGTGCTCGAATGTCTAACCTATGCAATTATTGATTTTTCCATTTGCATGCTTTAATTGTTTTCCTAGATTTAAAGACTAAAGTATAATCGGTTGCTTGTACATCATCTTAAGAGGGTGATTCTATCATACTTTCATATTGGATGCTGGAGTGATTGAACGTACCTTAGTTGTTTTTTTCTTTAAATGCTTTGAAATGTTTTCTTAGATTAAAATTTCAATTCCTGCAAATGTGATTACGCGCGCTATATTTCTTTTGAATTTATTTTCTTTATTTTAGTTGCTTGATTTCATAGGTTAGTTGAATTTATTTTCATTATTTGATTTCATAGATTAGATAAATAGGTTTTCGTTATTTTGTAGTTTGATTGATCTAAAATGAAAAAAAAATTCTAGCACATAAAGTGCACGCATGCTTCACAAGTTTACGAAACCTTCGGGTTGACAAATTAAATGATAGGCAATCACTTTGCCCCAACAACTACTCAAATATTCCTAGGGATATCGCAGGATGGGCATGGAAATGTATCGTGAAGGGCCACCATATGGGCATTAAATGCCCTATGGGCTGGTTATGTGTTGCCGTCGGAGGAGTTGGAGGAATGCCGACAAGAGCCGGGAGTTTTTCGAGACTGACGGAAGCCGGGAAATTCCTCCGCCTGGCTAGACTACTCCATTCAAAACCTTTATTAATGTAAAAGAGGTAATAAATAAAATATACTTAAATTCATGAATAATGTTTTTATTATTATTTCACTGCTCAGGCATTGAAACATATGATCGGTCTCTAGCTATCAGTTTGACCGTACAATAAATTTATTTGCAATTGCTATAGTTGTATTGGAAATTTGGGGAATTTTGTTGTGAATTCAATGCCTCGCCACACCCCCGACTCTGGATTTCGAGGCATGACGTTAGCCTGTCATGCATGGCAGGCAGGTGGCGATGTGTTTGTATAGGGGGATGGAGATTTTCCGTGCGGTTTGCAGTTAAGTTGGGTTGCAGTGAGATCTGGTGGTGTGATTTTGGTATTAAGGGTTTAGGTGGGAATTTTAATTGGATTTGTCTATCGACGCAATAGAATAGCTTAGACAACAGTTCTTTTTCCGAAATCCGGTAAATAAAATTTCAAAAAAATAGGTAGTTGGAGTGTTTGAATTTCATTTTTGATGGTGGAAATGAATTCAGTACCATCAAAAACCCTTAAGGCACCCAAAATATTGAAATTTAACTTCTATAACTTAGATTTAAAAAAATCTTTGCCAAAATTTTTCATAATCTTACCAGAATTTCTGGGTTATTTGTGGGTTTTTTATACTACGACATTTTAATTTCATTAATTAGGTATCGATATACGTGTTTTCATGTCCAAAGGCTCTTCTGGGGCTCATGCATATTTTATTCTGGAATTTCTTTTGGGGTGTGTTGAGCTCTGGTGGTGTAGTTTTCTGTTTAGCGTTCATTTGGGTTGTGTTGAGCTCTGGTAGTGCATTTTTCTGAGACTTAATTCCTGTTTTTTGGGCTTTGTTGAGCTCTGGTGGTGCGATTTTCTGTTTAGTGTTCATTTGGGTTATGTTGAGCTCTGGTGATGTAGTTTTCTTAGGTCGAATTCCTCCTTTTTCATGGGTTTCATTAAAGTGGCGGTGTCTATGTGCGGAGTGCTGGAAAGGTGAGGTTTGAAGACGAAGGATTTCCAAGATTATGGGGGGAGCATTTGACAGGTGGATGTTGGGAATTTTTTTTTGTAGTTTAATTCTTGTTCTACATAATTTTGAGTTCTAATGGTGTGTAGTATTTTGCAGAGTTTGGGAACTATTCGAGTAAGCGAATTTTTGGATTATAGTGACGGGAACTTGATAAGTTTTGAGTTCTTTCTTTGAGGAAATTGTGGTTTAATGGGTGATTTTGGTTGTTTACAGAAGTGTTAAATGATTTTTTGGGTCTCATTTCGATGGTTTGGATGAAAAGTTGTAGGGGTAACCAGTAGTAACTGAGGAGGACTAGGTCGGAAGGTGGTCTGTCTTTGTGTTTGCGGAAGCCCTGTGAGCAAGAGTTTTGACTGTGCATGCATGTGGTATGGTTTTAAATTGTATGTTGGGCAGTATTCCATGTTTTCTTATGGTTTTTCCAACGAAGTTTCCACGTAATTTATTATGTGTGGTGCGGAGTCAGTAGTATAGTAATGTTTGGATTTTTCTGGAGGGTGTGTGGGCAAGGTGGCAGCTCGTAGTTCTTATGGTGTTGTTTTAGATACTCGGGGTGTTCAAGTTCTATTGGCGTAAACATGTTTCTAGGGAAGAAAATAACTCTGAGCTCAATGTGGCGCGGCACACAATGGAAAGCATATGTTAGTTACTGAGTTTCTAAATTTTGCAATGTCAAAGGGTGGTGGATGTTTACGTTTTCGCAGACTAGTGGATAATGTGTCAATGCAGACTTGATATCGTGCGTTTCGAATAGTCGAGGATTCAGAGTTCTGTTAGCATGAAGATCTAAGTAGCTAAGGAAATGACGCCGACTTGAGTCAGGCCCAACGTATAGATGGACCATTTTGAGTTTCTAGACCTTGAGGTGTCAGAAGTTGGGGAATTTTTGCATTTTTCGCAAGACTCTTAAGCAATGATTGTATGCCAAAAATAAATAAATGGCCTTTGTTAGATTGTTTATTTTGCAATTTAAAACTATGTTCTGCATATGTGACTTTTGTGATGTGCTTTACGTTCACTCAGTTGTCACATGACACTTTTGGTGCTATTCATTTGTTTTTCATAAATGTATTACAATAAAACTAGAGTTTTATTTGTTGGGAAATTATAATTTGATATAATTGCGAACTAGGGAAACAAGTACATAGAAAAATTAATGTCAAAATTGAAATTTCAAGGAAATTGGAGAGTTTTGAGTCTGATGTTGGTAGTATTGTAAGTTTCAAATGGTGGGGTTTTCTAATGTACATTTTTGCTTGAGCCTTGGCGGTGAGTGTACGTTTTTAAAAAAATCATATATGAAGCAAGACCCTCGGTCTCTATGTCAGCTTTTTTTGGGTTTCTTTGGAGTCGGGTGAAATGGGTAGTCGAGGTCGGCTTCATGTTCGTGTTCAGGCAGTAGGCATTTATGTGGAAAATAATCATAAGGAAAAGGCCAGTCTCTGATCCATGTTGGAAAATGTTGGTCTTGGAGCGTTGTTGAAATTGGCACTGGCATACAGGTTAATTTTTTTTTTGAGTTTTGCAATTTATGAACCATATGCAGATTATTATTTGTTTTTTAGGAGAGATAACAGGGTTGATTTATTTTAAACATTTTGGTACTTATTTGTTTTGATGTGTATGTGGTTTTTTGTTTTCTATGTTATACTTTTGCTAGAAATAATGATAGTTTTTTCTATAGAATTTTATTAAATGACTTTGTGCTATAAAAATAATGTTGAAGTTATTTTTTTTATGGATAAAAAATAACTTCAATATGGAGTTTTTAAAATTACATTTATTAAATAATATGTTAAATGGAACAATAAAATAATATATTATAGACACATATGTTACTTATATGGATCTCTATACATACAAGTCGTCGGAGGTCAGTTTGGCTATGCGGTTGGGGGTTGTGGTTGCAAGCATGGATGTCTATATGGTCATAGTTCTTTTGTGGCTCATGCTAAAAGAAAGTCGGAAATCGGCTTGACTGTGAGGTCGAGGGTCGGCATTGTCTTTTGGGTGATGTCTCTAGACACTCTCGACTACTGATACTGCCCGACTAATTCACCTCCAATTTCAATGGTTCATGTGAGCTTGTGCGAGGTTAGGAAAATTCAACATAAGTTGCAATGTTTGTTTGATTTAACAATTTTTTTTATCAAAATTATAGACGTGTGAATTAATGTTGATATTGGTTCTGATCAAAGTCCTGTGCTGCAAATTTATTTTTGTTGTTCAGCATAGGTTGAATATATAAATTATTGGTAATAGTTTTTATAATATTTTATATTGTTTATTGTTGATTTCTTTGTACCATTGGAAAAAGTAGATAGAAATAATCATATTCACAATTTTTTTTTTTAAGGATAGGGGGTTTAAGTTTTTTAAACAATTTATCTTATAAGAACAATTTATTGAATTTTTTTAAAATTAATTTTATTAAATAATGTGTCATATGAAAAAACAAAGTAAAAAATTATAAAAATTGCCAACTGTACATATATACTTATGTTGTGGACATTGTTAGAAGCAAGTCTCAGGTCGACATGGTTGTGAGATCGGAGGTCGGGATTGTCTTCTGTATGGCCTTATGAGGCTTCCTGGTCTATTTGGCTTTGTAAACAATCGTAACTATACACACATATTTGTTTTGTGGTTTCTATTAGAAGCAAGTCGAAATCTCGGTGTGGTTATAAGTTTGGAAGTTGGTGTTGTGGTTTGTATAGTGTCTTGGACGCTCGCGACCATTACCAGTGCCAGTTCAAATAGGTTCCAACTACAATAGCACATGCAAGTTTGGTGGAAGGCTGAGGAATTGAACGAAAATTAAGACCGTAGAAAATAGTAAAATAAATTAAAGTTTCAATGAGTGCTTTAATTATTTTGACTAAAGTTAATGAAAGTAAAAGGAACTTAAAATGATGTGAATATGTATTTAAAGCTTAATTGAATTTTAATTTAATTTTATTCATATGCTCCGTATATTAAGTATTTTGAATATTGAATAATTAACTAAACTTAAAATTAATTATATTTACAATAATTTCTACATATAGTTATACAACATTTTTCATGAGAAAACAAAAAAAAATCCATATATTAAAATTTCAATAATGTTGAGAACTTTTGGGGCCAATGGTGGCAGTATTCTAAATTTCCAATGGTGTGTTTTCTAATGTGTGTTTTTAGTAGGTTTGGTGTATATATGAACATGCTTTGAACTATGGTGGTAAGAGTAGGTTTTAAAAAAATCAGATTCGGAGTAAGAACATGGATCTCCATCTTAGTTTTTTTTGTGTTCCTATGGAGTTCGGGGAAATCCGAAATCGAGGTCGGCCTCAACTTTGTGGTTGGGCAGTCGGCCTATATGTGGAAAAGAATCATAAGGAAATGGGCGACCTCAAATCCATCTTGGAAAATGTTGAGCGTGGAGCAGTGTTGAAGTTGAAGCTGACTTTTAAGTTAATTGTTTTTTGGCTTTTGGAATTTATTAAGCATATTCACATTTTTTTTTCGTTGTCAATGAGAGATACGAGGTTGAATTCTTTTAAATATTTTAACGCTGATTTGTTTTGATTTGTACGTAGCTTTTGGTTTGCTATATTGATCTTTTGGTTAGAAAGAATTAGGTAATATGTTAAATGGAGAAGAAAATTTATATGTTGTAGATACTGTTATGTCGGTTCTCATATAGACTAATCGATGATTGGTCTGGATATGGAGTTGGGGGGTCCAGTTCTAAGGAGGGATGGTTATACGGTCATGGTTATTTTTTGTGGTCGTTGCTGAAAACAAGTGGGAGTTCGAGCCGACTGCAAGATCGACGGTCGACATTATCATTTGGATGGTGTCTTTAGAGACTTCCAACTAATGATACTTCTCGACCAATTCGACTCCATGTTCAATGTGGTAGCGGATGCAAGGTGGCACAAGCACTAAGAGACTTAGTTGAAAATGACGTGAATGTGAATTTAGAGTTTGCTTGAATTTGAATTTAATTTTATTCATTGATTTTGTATATTTAAGTATTTGGTATATTAAATAATTAACAAATTTAAAATTAATTAAATCTATATTAATTTTTTTATATATACACAACATTTTCATTTTTAAAAAAAGAGACATGTGTTAAAATTTCAATAGTATTGTATTTGCTTTTAGTTTTCTACATGGGCCTAAACTCCATGGATGTTACAATTGCTTATTCAACTACTATTCTTGGACATGATTATCATGTTGTGTCATTTGTATTTTATTTAAAGAAGAAAACAACTAATTAATTAAGGAAATGTAAATAAACATCAAAATTAGAATGATCATGTGATAAAAAAAATACATCATGTTGTATTATGTAATAGCAATTTATATATATATCTATTGTAGATATTATTATTCTTCATGGCACTGTTTATATATATATATATATATATATATATATATATATATATCCAAAAACATTTTATTATTTCTATTCGTTGTTTTTTTTTTTAAATCGTGATGCATTGTTTAATATTCAGTGAACAAGCATTATTTAAAAGAAAAAGAAAAAAAAGGTGATTGATTTGTTCAATAAAAATAGAAATTCAAGGATACAAAAGGCCAAGTGAAAAGTTAGAAGCAATAATAAACAAATGAGAACTAGAAGGAATTAAATAAACCTATAACCTTTGATATTTGGAATAGTGGTATTTAAGAACATTTACTCTTTGAATGCTTGAAGACAGTGATGAGGTTTTTTAAATAGTTTAGGAAACTTAAATTTGAGTTGTTTTTACAATGAATGTTTAGTGGGATTTGAAGTTTAGTGTCTAACTTGTTTATGTTTGAACATTTGCAACTAACAATATTAGTTTTTTAGAGAAATTTTCTCTAGTATTATTTATTTTGGTTTATGCTAAAAAATAAAGAGAGAGAGCATTGATATTTGGATTTTTAATCAATACTTGACTTAATGGTATAATGGATTCGGGTAATGTTTGCTATTTTTGGTGGAATTTGTCACAAAATAGTGCTATGCAGTTCTGAGTGATTTTGAGTCATGGATTGTGTGGTTTTTCAATTTTTGAATCAGTTGCAACAAGTTATAATGAACGAGGAGACTGATGATCAGATATTGGGTTTCGCAAATAAAACAGAAAACAGGAAAAACAATGAGTGGTTTGGGTGAAATTTTTGTGGCAAGTGGATTAGTTGCAATTTTAAATGGTGCAAATGCTTTTGTTGTTGTGTGCAATATGTATGTTCAAATATGGAAAACAACGGATGATTGTTAAAGGGAAATATCCATCAATTTGTTTTTGTTCTTTAAATGACACATTTGTCAATTTTCTATGTCTCATGTGAGAAATAATTTTGGTATATTGTAATGCTACAATTAGTAGTTGTTAAATTTATCTCTAGGTCTCATATTCGTTTTTTTTGTATGCATGTAGTTGGAGTCTTTATTCCAAGAAAGGTGGTTGCATAAGCTTAAATTTTTGAATTTTTGTACAATTTTGATGCAGTATCTTTTATTCAAATTAAAACATTTACTAAAATGCATATGTAATTTGATCTACTTATAGAACTATGTTCAAGGTTGAGTAATGGTTTTTATTTTCAATTTCTATAGTCATGTGTGGCTAGAATGTTCTTTGTTATCAATGAGAGGGTAAATAATTCTTTCAGTTGCTATCAAACCATATGATACAAAGTTATGTTGGTCATTTTGGTTTCCAAGTTACTGTAATTATAGTTTTATGATTACAATTGGGCAATGTTTTTTGTTTACTTATGCTTTTTTTAGCTAAATGTGTCTATAATTTTGTGTTTTACTCATATCATAATAGGTAATGTTTTTAATGGTTGGAAAACAATAGTGTATAAAATCACAACACCAATTTTTTTTAGTCATTGTTATTCGCACAAAGTAGGTTATGTGTGTGTGTGTTGTAATAATAACACTGGATGCAATGTTAGTTTGTCTTGGTACACAAGTGTTGTGTAATTTACATAACCTCGTTGCTATGGTGCTATGATTATTGTTGCACCTTGCTTAAATTCTTGATGATTTTCATGAAATCTGATTCTAAGTATATAGATTTCTTAATGAATAATGGATGATCACAAATAAATATTTGATTGTATAGTTTGCATACCCTTATTGCTATGGTACTATAAATATTGTTGTATCTTGCTTAGATTGTTCATGGTTTTCTTGTACTTTGATTCTAAGTATATCAATTTCTTAATAGTCAAAGGATGATCACAAATACATTTCGAACTATGTATAGTGAACACATGAAGACACAATATATAGAGCTAATGTGATTTTCTTTGTTGTGTCATGAATGGTGGGTATACAATTTAAAATAATAATAATAATCTAAAATCATAGATGCAGCAAAGAAACTAATGTTTTTTTGTGGCAAGACAAATTGCATAGATTTTTTTTTTTTTTTAGTGACAAAAACAATAATTTGTCTTGTGATTTATTGATCAAGACACTCGTAATTTTTTCTTTGGGGCTTCTTGTTACATAGAAACACAAGGTTTTTTTTTCTAGATTTTACTTCTCACGTTGACTACATGCATTTTTTTTTTTGGTGCAATGAATTATGTCTAGGTTTTGTTGCTGCATATGGACATGTTAGCTATGAGACTTTGTTAATTTGCTATTATGTGCATATGTGAAAAGATTGTAATGTTGATCTGATGAGCATGGTTATCTTTAATTAGTTTGAAATATATCTAGTTACAACAAGCCTTAGAAGAAACAAATATTGCATTATGCTAGTAACTCAAATACTTTAGATTTTATTTGATTGCATATTTATAATACAACAACAGTTTAGTAACTCAGATATGATGCAATTGATGGTTTTATAGTGATATGCATTTGCATATGTTTAATATTTCAATTAATGAATATGTTTATTGTTTTAAGAAGCTTTATTCTTATTATTTTGAATTAAGGTTGTTTATTATGGAAGCCTATATTGTACTCTCTCTTTTTTAAAGTAATGTTTGGATTCTATTTTATTTATATATTCTGATAGTAATTTATGTTTATTGGTGAAATATTTTTTAGGATTTTTCCAAAATAAATATTTATGTTCTGAAGTTTGTTAAAATGACAAAAAATTGCTTTTGTTGATATTATTTTAAATTGTATAAATGCCTTTATTTTTAAATTATGTTTCAATTGCAATGTTTGCAATTTTCAAGATTTCTTATTGAAAATTTGTCTATGGGTAAAAACATGAAGGTGGGTTACACTTTCGTGAGAAACGCGGGTAGAAAAATCATTTTTCCAACAGTTCAGACGAACTTTTATAAAAATTCGGCCAAACTGTTAGAAAGTTCGGCTGAAGTTTGTAAATTAGTTTGGACGAACTAATTCTATTGTTTACATTGACGACGTATTAATAGCGTGGGTAAACATATTTTTGACCAGGGATGGGAAAACCGGAAACAGAATTTCGGCCGAACTTTGAAAATAATTCGAACGAACTATTTCTTATAAATATACCGGCCTGCAGACCGCAATAGGTTTTAGGCTTCTTACCGTTTGTTTGTTGTCGTTGTTTGATCTCTGTCTCGATGTTTTATTGCTACGTTGGTGTTTGTTATTGCAGGGGCTTGCTGTTGCAAGGGCGAGGAGGTGAGAAGCTTCATGTTTGTGTCTATTTTTTTCTATATTTTTTTGTCAGTTTTAATGTTTTTCTCTATTTTTTTGTTTGCAGGTTATAAATAACCTACGTCTTCAGCAATCTCCTTCCTCGTTGCGGCCTACCTCATCATTTGTTGTCATTGCGACTTGCCTCGTCATTTGCTACTGTTTGTTGTCGTTGTGGCCTTCCTCGTCATTTGTTGTCTCGTCTCGTCATCTCTAGGTAGACGAAAAAACTCCTTTCTATTTACAGATCGTCGATTGCTACGGTTGGATATATTTACCTATCTCCATTATTAGGCGAAATGGAAATTAGGAGCTCACCCCTATATCCCTCCAATATGCATAATTTATTATTCGTTGCTTTTTTATTTTCGACCGGGATAACACATTTTCCTTTGATTCCTTAATTTATTAACATCCTTTGTCCATTATTTTAGTAACCCATGTTGCATATTTAATTAAGATTGGGTCAATGTTAATTTCAGAAATTCGTGTTGGAGTTTATGAGAAAATAACTTGTATTGTTTCTTGCTATAATTCAAAAATTTTCCCTTCTTCCGTTCCATACGAAGTTTCCCTTATACTTATGAAATTTCAAACCCTGGCTATAGTCTCAACTCATCATTTTGAAGTCTTTTGTCTATTAAACATACTGGAATGAATTTTTTCAATTCTTTAAAAGCATAGTTAACTTACCGTAGAAATATAATATACTTTTATATACTATATACTTTCTTCTCCATGTTTCCTATGTAGAGAATTTAATCAATCATGTGGTAATGAAATTCAAGCATTCTGTCTTTTGGGATTTCTTTTTTTTATTAAAGGAATTGTGTCCCTATAAACCCGAGGGATAGATTTCGTTATTACAAAAATTCTAATATCATTAATTTATTTATGTTCTACGCTAGCACGTTTCCCTTTTTCTTGAAAATTTCCAATTTCTTCTTGGTTAATTTACAAAGTTTTTATATATAACTATATTGTTCATATTTATGGTACGTCTCTTACCGTGACTAAAACTTCTCAACATTTTTTTATTTCTATTTATTATTATACTTCTGAAAAGGACTATACTGTTATGTTTCAGACTTTGTAATTACTTCACCAGATTATCTGAGCTTTGGCTTTTACTAGTTTTATGTATTTGAATAGTCTTCTCTAATTGAGGTTAAGTTCATTTTAATTTAGAACAACCAGAAATGTCCTTGAATACAATTATACCACGTAATAAGTATTTTTTCTAATTTACTCCTGATTAGAATCCTACGATGCCTCTGCATATATGTAGAGTAAAATAGGAATGTATGTTCTTATATGAGGCTATCCCTCCATATAATTTAAGTCTGGTAATACTATATACAAGTTTATTATAACAAAATTATGTCCATTAATTTTCAATTATATTTTTATGATTTCCTTTCCTTGTCAACACAGCCTTTTAAATGAATTTATGAACTAATTTCTGACTATTTACACATAGTCATAATTCTAGGTTTTCCTTTTTTCAGAATTCTAATTTAATTATATATATATAATAAATTATTCTTGTGAAGCATAAAATGAATTGGCCACATTCAAAATTTCTAGATTCGTCCCTTGTTTTCCAGATTTATTTTTGTTCGCTAGATTCATTGTTTTTTAATGTTGATTTGTACCACTCCTCTTGGTAGTATTTTCTCGCAAGTTTCATTTTCAAAATACTATTCAAACTTGACAAGTATACAGACATTCGTCATTTTATTCAAACACAGGTTTGAAGTATGACTTCTGTTTTTAAGTATAGTTATTCTCCTTCTGCAAGTAATTGCATATCTTATGCAATTATTTTCATTTACATGGTCTGAAAGTAACAATTTGTTTTCTTTTATTTTCTTAGTTGAATGTACTATATTCGAAATTAGTTCTTCAATTCTGCAAACCTGTACCTTTCAAAAATTTCTCCTACCTTTG